>QYAP01000071.1:0-87371 GCA_003988905.1 Hymenotorrendiella dingleyae
CAAAAAAACGCGTGTCAAAGTGATGGGGTGGTGGAATCGCTAAAAGTGCGCCGCTCGGTGATATGCGCCGCTCGGTGATAAACCACGTTATATAATTTAGGTACCTGCTAGTACCATCTACTAAGCCTTGCAACCAAGAAATATCTCCTAGGAAAAAAGTTGATCGAGAACGTTACATTCGTTATATGTATTCGTACATATTATCATAAGTAGCCCAATAAGAGATTCTCTCTACGCACTCACCAAGGTAAAACCCCAATGAAGTAATTGATATACAAAACCTTCCTCGTACCTCTCATATTTCCCCTCCACAACACCTCAAAAATCGAAATCAATGATTAACTCCAGGATCACACTAATCTAGTAAATAATCGGCGATAGACCCCTCCACCATCTACTCCCCTCCCCCATCCCTACAAACACACGCTTGTCATTCGGTTCGCTTCAAGAGAGTGAACTCAGGGGAAACAAACGCTAGGAGTCAATATCGAAGCGCCATATAGAAATACCAAGGAAGCAAATAACAAATAAACATCAAAGTCAACGCGTCTATTCCAGGGCATAAACAAGTCCGGAAGGGTCCCTAAGTAAGGCTCAAAAGCTCGCTGAAAATGAACGGGGTAAACGTAAGCGCACTCTATGCGCATAACACCTACACATACCCCCCTATCGCAAATTCGACTTAACATTCCACCCTACACAATTCCAACGAGCACAATAAACCTCGCCGTAAAAAAATAACCAACTCTCCCCAAAACGAAAAATTCGGAATTCCATACTCTCTCCTCCCTTACCCCTCCCTTACCAACCTACAACAAGACACCGTATCGCTACAACCCCCGTAATCCCAACATAAATTCCCCTTAGTACCTCACATAACCCACGCCACCCAACCTCCCAATTCAGAATCCCTAACCCCGCATATCCAACCATACCAACACAACACAACGCAAAGCCGAACCCGAATCGCCTCATCCCGAAAAATAAAAATCCGGATTGCCCAAGTCAGCATCCATCACCTATACCCCATCGGCAATTTTTCACTGCAATGCACGTTGGATTTTCCGGTTATGACCTCATCCAACCCTCCATTCCTATTTTCTGATTGGTTCCTCGAACGAATCAACGAAGCAGCGTAAACGACTGATTTCGGCGACTCGCGCGTGCGCTCAAAATCTACGGAAGGAAAGGATTTATTGTACGCGCGAGGAATTGGAAATAAGCAGTTACAGCGAAATAAATAGATTGAATCTAGCGCACGTTCGGTTGGGTGGTAAATCGAAGAAAAAACAGCCAAAGTATTCGCAAAGGAGGAAGAGATCCTTACGCAGTAGATTGGTAATAAGAGGCTGTTTACAATTTCTCAGGCGTAAACAAAAAGCCGCTCTTCACATGCGTTCCCAAATAGGTAATACGCGTAAATTACTCCTCTTCACCGCAGCCAAGAAACCCTTCAAGAACCGTTTTTCAGCCTCTTAAATATTCAGTTGGAAAATTTCCGTTTCCCGTTTAGTCCTCCCGTTCATGATAGCAATATCAGGACTTGACTCCGTAGTAAAGGCTTCTTTTTTGTCTACCGCAAGGGGATTCTTTGCTTTTCCCATTAGGAGAGAGCATGGGCATTGATTGCACCACCCCGTTGGTAACAAATGGAAAGAACGCCCATTTCAAAAACAGTATTCCTCAGGTATAGGGTATCATACCGAGGGAAATGCAACCCGGCACAGATGCAGACGGTCTTAGCGAAGGAGGTGTGCTCACTTCGATTCGCAAGCACTTACAGGTTTGTACATCCATCGGCGAACCCTACCCTGAAACTACCCTGACAGAAAAAACGCCACGGCGTACCGTGTGAAATGCGCAAAAAGGTGAGATGGTGTACCACCGTGCAATATAGAATAAAACGTCTGATGTATGATGCTCAACTCTATTGAGTGGAAAACTTGAGGTGAAGAACTTTGCAATGCCAAGGTTGTTCACACTCAATGCGAGTAATGTCTCTATCATCGTCGTCCAAGGCATCGTCATAGTCGAGTGAAATATCAAATGCCGTTTGCCATTGCATCTCGATACGACAGAAAGAAAAAGTCAATTTGATAACACGACAAATAACTCCCAGCACTCAATCCTCTGGACTGTCGTCATTCCAAGCATACCGTGCACTGCCCTGAACCGAGAAAGCATACCAGTGCATACCTCCCCCCACGGGAAGAAAATCATCCAAACAATATTTAGCCAATCTCTCCGAAATCTCCATCCATGTCAATACGGATGGCACGAGAGTGGCAATAAAAGAAACGTCTAGCGCCTACTGTAAGCGACAAGTGAGGCAAGAAAGCCGTTCGTTCTTGGCTCACCGACCACCGTGGCCGATGTTTGATATAGATCTCACTGCTATATCACATAACCCCCCAAAACAAATAATGCGACGTCGCGAACCGTTGAGGAAAGCAACTCCACACGGCGTGAAGGAGGAAAGGGAAACGGACGCCCCATTATTTGCTGCATCATAGTTCTTGGCAGAAGATGGGACCCTTTGGGCGGAAAATGGGGATACCGATCTCAGAAAGATGGCACCCCACGCTGCTGGGTGTGCAACGGTGAGCCGTGATTGGACATGCGACACCTAGAAACGCCTCTTTCGCGACAGACTCCTGGTGGAGGAAGGGCTCAACCCTAAACCCTACGGTCTGCAACCATATACCACATGGAATAAGGTTCGACCAAGATACCAAGAGTGGCAAAGGATAGACAGGAACGTTGTTCTTCGAAGCTTCTTTGGAGGACCCTGAGAGGACCCTTATTCCCAGCGGCCACTTGAGAGCGGCCGGGCAAAAAGAGTTCACTGTCAAGATCCCTTCCAGGTGACATCCCTGCGTCTGTGGTGGATTCCGACAGCGATCAGCCATCTGACAGGGCTCCGAGAGCACAAAAAAAGAAACATGACATCATCGCAGAAAAAAACCTCTGCAGATCCGCCCCCGAAGAGTTTGCAGATCTGTGGGTATCGTGATAAATAAGGAACGGGCTAGCGGACAACCTTCCGATTCTCCATGACAGCTACGTCATAGGTGCATCCACCGCGGCGCAACGACCTCACGCTGGCTACGATTTTAATTCTGACCGAGCGCGAGTTGAATGAGGTGATTTGGCACACCGTCCGTACTCCACACCATGACATTGACCGAGAAGTGCGAGAAAAGGGTACCGGAGAAGAAGAAAGTATTTTCTCTCGTTGAGCCGCTTGATCCCCAAGTGATGCACGCGTCTCAGCAATTTGTCCGGAGTCGGGACTATCAAGATCCCCTGCATTGCTTAGGGCGGCAAGTGTGGCTGGAGACAGAGGTGTGTTCAAACGGCAACGCGACATATTTACATATTTGACTGCCAAATAAGAACAGTCACTTCTCTATCATAGGAGTACCCGAATGCCTAGAGGGTTCTGGGTATTACCCCATGTGGTGTGACGAAGGAGAGCTTTGTTTTGGTGTTGAGGTCGGCGAGATCACAACACCTAAACATAACCTGATTGGATACAACGAGAGAGAGCAGCTGCCAGCTGGGACACTTTGGCCTTATGCTGAAGGCGACTCCAACTTCACTTGTAGTTTGGTATAGACGCGTCTCAAGCTGCTCCAGGGTTGACCCCAACAATGCAGCTGGTATCACACCCCTCATAATACGATTGCTTCATCAGCCAGGTCTCAACAACCACGTCTCTGCCGTGTAGGCTCTGTGCATCTCCAACCGACCCTAACTTGAAGAAAGAGAAGATAGAGGATAGCATTGTGCCACGTTGCCCTGAAGCCTGCATGCCCAATACCCACGACTACCGCTCATCAAGTGATCAAAACCAAACAATTGCATACAAGCGAGTAAGACGGAGGGAGAAAATACAGTGCCATGACGTCAGCGGGGAAAACAATCCAGGGGGGAATTTGTATCACCACGCTGAACGAGAGGCCACTGTTGGCTCAAAAAAAGTGCCCACAAAACGATGGAAAGAAAATTGCCGAAGAGAAACAGCGAAGAAACCCCCTCGTTGTCCAACGGCGCTTGCCTCGGCGCAATAAGAGATACGTTTGGGCGTTTCGACCTTCTGAGCATGCAACGATTCAACTGACGAAGCCGCCATTTCCCAATCCAGCGGCGATTAGACGCAAAAAATACGCTGGTCCGCACAAAAACATTCGTAATCCCAAAGAGCGTGTAACAAACAGCGTGTAAAAATCATGAAAAAGGACGCAAATGGCAAATGACAAAGATGGGGGAAAGCAAGAGCAGCAAAAACTCGTCAGCCGTAAATCATCCGAGAGCGCAAAAAATGAATTCGTCGTTGTGATGTGGTTCTTGATGAGGGCGAGAAGAAGAAGGTCTGATCGACGCCCGGAGTTGCTGACCCGTTGGGATCTTGCGATGATGATGGATTTGGACGATCAGAAACGAAGGGAATGAATGAAGGCAGGAGACGTTACTTTCTTACCGAGCTGCCAGACGGTTGTTCTTAAGAGAATTCTCGGGCCTCCAAGCAACCCGCTTGGAAGGTCTAGATCATGAAAGACCGTCGAAAAAACGAGATGAAGATGCACCAGCCACACCCCGCACCGCCATATCCAGACTTCTTGCGGACAAGATCTTCTGGGCAAATGCCCATCATTCCTCTCCACGTTTGCGATAGGGCAGATGGGTGTTTCACTTTAAATCAGCATTGTTGCACTGCATATCGATGAGGTAGGCGTGATCCTCATATTCGTATCCAACAGCCAACCCAAGAAATCCGAGGGCATGGTGAGCCACAGTCGGTTTTGTTCAGTTTCAAAAAAGTGGCTGTGCTTCCCGCTGAAGACATAGCTCTGGTGGTGCCCGGGCTGGCTTCCACGTGGGAAGAGACTGTAGCTTTCAGTGAGGCGATGTCTGATCGCTGATCATTGAACTTTGTTCAGTTCCGGACGTGCTTTTCGATACTGTTGTAGACTATTAAGTATCCTCTCTTTCGGCACCGAGTTGTCCCTCCCTCGAAGTGCTGACCTCAAGCTTTTCTCAAGCTTTCAGTCAAAGCCGTCAGATGACTATGCTTAACGGGGCGTTTTAGACTTTGCGGCCTTTCTGGCGTGATGTGGACAGCTGAGAAACTGTCGGTAATCTGCAATCCCAGCGGATAAGTCGTCTCCAGCGCCTATACAATCCTCCGAGATTGTTTCTAGAAGAACCGCACACTGTCAGCCCCAAGCGGTTTTCTATTGTCTGTAATCTCGCCATCCCTTTCTAGAAGCATGAAAGACGCGGAGACCAAAGAAGCCATATATTCTGGGAGCTGTAAGTGTCCACATGGTAGAATAGCTATAAACTATTTGTAAGTTTCATTCGAAGATTCGGTGCCGTTTCAATGCGGTAGGATCTCACGAATGAGGTCAAAGACCTACGCAAGGCAAGTACGGTAGCGATAATTATTGCGGTACTGGGAATTTGATATGGCTTTTCGCTTGAAGCGTGAGATATGCATCGGAGGAAGCCTTCTTTCACACTTCATTTCCGGGCCCACGTCTCCCCAATCGCAACATAATCTTCCTTGAGTTGCGCATGCCTGCGATCTGGAACTTCTTTTTGGAAATCTGGGGATCGGAGGCGTATATACGGATAAAGAGCTTTTCTCCTGCGACGTATTTTAGTCGTGATCGTTCCGTAAATTTGCAAGGTTGAAGTGAAATGTTGTAATGGAAACTTCAGCTGCTGAGCTGGGATGTTGGCGCTCTAAAGTTTCCTTCCTTGCGGCTTGTAGTCGGACAAGCCTCACATGCTGTGGCTGCATCGTCGATTCTGGCATGGGAATTGAAAAAGGCACCATGCTTCTCATCGGATTTTGGTGAGGGGTACAGATGCTGGTCCGCGCCGCAACCCTCGTTGGGACGGGAAATGACAGGGCCGAGGGAACACACAGAGCGCGGCAGCAAAATGATACAAAAGACATGGAAATTTCGAAATGCCGCAGAAGGTATCACCCGGCCAAGCCAATCATACTGCTTCTTCACGTTGTGAAATCGAGCTCTGCAAAAGCTCATCAACTGTTGTTCTGGCATTGAAAGATAGTTCTATCCGGCAACGGGAAACCCCACGCGGTCTTGCTCCTTTTGCTCACTCACTTCACTCGTAGCAAGGGATTCCAAGTGCCATTTCCGCGATAGCCTCTTCCCGGCGGCCCGGTCATGCTTGTCTCAGCTTCAGAGGCCTTTGGAGAGTCGACTGGCTGTGGTGGTGAGGCCATGTCGGCAAGGTACTCCTTACCTCCCATACCGAAGGACTTCCTTCTATAGGTTCGTCTGGGAGAATAACGAAGGCGTGAGAAAAGTTTCTGGGTGAAGAAAAGAGACAGGCAGTGGACGGGAGGAATGGAAAGAGTTTGTCGAAGTGGCGGATAACCTTTTCAGCCATGATGGTGTTCTGTATGCAGTCTTCAACTTTCAAAGTGATTTCTCTCGACGCCAAGTCGCACTGCAGCCACAGCTGGACAGGCCTCGACAGAAACACAAAACGGCATTCTTCGGAGAAGCAATCTCCAGGCCGACATGCTACCTAGAGCTAGAGTGCGATGCGCGCCTGAATTCTGCGGCTTGAATCAGCTGGGCTGGCTGCTGGTCGAGGCATCACGGCGAGAGTGACTATCATAGTCGTCAAGCTTGCAGAAGAAGCTTCGCGACAGTCGCCACGTTCAGTCTGTTCAGACGACGATCCTGGGTTCGTTTAGTTTCTTCGTGCATGTTGGCTGTGGCTGAGGCTTTTGACGGCGGCTGCCACAACGCTCGAATGGCTCGATGCTGCTTTTTCGTCATAGTACCACCACCAGCCACCAGGCATGGAGGTGTGGCTACGGCAATCCATATGCACACAGATGTGCACGCGAGTGACTTGCTGCAGGAAGGCTGTCGGAGGTTGCAGGCTGCCCCAGCTTGCTGCATCGTCCGTACTGGATTCTTCCAGGCGCTTCGAGGGTCGACATCATCTGGATCGAGGGGTTTCCATCTGCTGTAAATGTGGTGTATTGCGATGCGCGCGTTGCTGCTACATTTGCAACGGAGAGTCGCGAGGGCATCACACGAGGTGCAATTCGGTACGGAGGTACCTCGAAGCGTGCACGAGGGCGAGGAATTGGAGCTGCTACTCGTATACGGGAACCAAGTGCTTTCTGTGTACATCGAAGCGAGCACTAATGGCAATTAGTTACCGTACTGTACCTAGAAGTACCTAGGTACCTAGGTACCTAGACAAACAGAGCAATATTAGACAGCCGCCAGATGTTTCCCCGTGGCCTCGGGGTGCAAAAGTTAGAAGAAGCTGCCTCTTTGGGACCCTTTCCACCCTTTCCATCCACCCTTTCCAGCGGATCTCAATCTCAGTATCAGGACGGTGGTACCCGTTCAAGACTAGGTGCTGCCGCCCCTCCTGCAATATTTCTGCCACTATTACCTGCCACTGAAGATACTTTGCACGCCGGCCATCGCTACGTACAGACCAAAGTACCCTTTCGCGGCCCTATCAAATGCCGAAGTAGACTATACTCCACTTGCACTGAAGCCGTCGACATTTTCTCCATTTTCTAGACTTCGCGGCCCGCCAGCGGCCATTTTGGGCCGTCACCCTTCGCTCAAGCAGTACAGTACAGACAGTCTACTACTTTCTACCGGTACTCGCTCCCGCATATCAAAACAGCGTCAGTAGTCTTGACGGCTGCCGTCGCCGTGCGTTGCCCAGTGCAGTGGGTACGTAGTGACGGACGGGGATTCCCACGCAGGTGGAAAGGCATGGATGGGATGGGACTGGGACCGGGCTCCACTCTCCCTTTCTGCTAGCTCCCCAAGCTTCTACCCCCCCTCCAAACCCTACGGCCCCCCTCCCCCCCCCCTCGTCAACCTTTTCGCCATCGCGGTAAGCTGCCCTCTCCCCCCAAACCATGTCCATGCCCTTGTTGATGCCCTCCCTGGTCAACGTCTGCTTTCTCTCCTCTCCTCTGCAATCCACTCACTTCGTTCCATCATTCTTGTGGAACTTACCGCGACTTCACCCCCATCCACCGTCGGCCGGCCATTTCCATATATCACCAGCCTGTCCTCCGATTTTCGTGTTTTGATACACTTATCACACTTCAAGCACATCTACATACACCACATTAAATCCCACCAGAGGGACCACCCACACTCGCTACTTTAGAACCAACCAATTCACTAGGTACTTATTTACCTGCAGTACACGGCATTCTATTCCGCTCTATTCCAACCTGACACCACCAGCACTAGCCGAGCTCCCACCTAAATTCCTAAATCCTCATGACCACAACCCCAATCTCTTGCAACCGCTTCCTCTCCTTAGTACAAACAAGCAACTGCTTTTGTTTCTTTCCAACTTGGGATACATGAGCTGTGTACAGTTCAGCCACACCTACAGATGTTTCGAAACAGGTAAGCAGCCCATCGTGGACGAGCCTCGTTCGCGCAGAGAGCAGGCGCTTCCTTGTGCGCGATTTGGGAAATCCTCCAGAGCTGACATTTGGCCCGCAATAGGACCTCCTCACAAAAACCCGGCGATGAGTTCATCGCGAACTTTCGTCAAAACTTCCCAGAAGTCGCGACAACGACGGCTGGCCCAAGTGGAAATTCCACCCATGATGTTGTAACTAGCGGGCCCCAACAATCGGGTCGGTATGTATTCCCCTAGTGCTTTTTGTCCAAAAATTCACCAAAAATGTATCTTCGTTTCTTTTTACTACTACGTCCCAGCTTTGAAGCAATTTTACTAACGGATTATTCTGCTAGGCAAGGAGAACATGGCCATGATTTAAAAGACCTTGACCCAACTCCCAGGGCGCAAAATGATCAATGGCGATTCACACCTTCTCTCCTCGATCCCAACTCGTTTGCCTTCACAAACTTTGCAAACCAACCTCCGGGATACTACACTCCCACCCCCGGAGGCACGAATACATTATATCACAATCAAGCGGGAGATTTGCATACTCCGGGAATGGGAATGGGCTTGAGCTTGGGACTTGGAACACCACTTTCAATGCCTACTTCTGGCGATGGAATGCATTCAAGCACGATGATGGATATGTCTGGATTCGGGCATCAAATGCATCCACAATTTCAAAATTTCAACCCATTTAGCCATGCCCAACCTCAACAACACCACCATCAGCAGCACCATCAGCAGCAGCAGTCGCAACAGGGACAGGCGCCAGTGCAGACATCTTTTGCTCCCTCATCCTTTATGCACCAGGATACGGGCTATGAAACTATGGAACATGATGGCTCGCCTATGGACGATAGTCGGATGGGATCAATGGAGGCAACCCTTCAAAACCAGTCTCCGGTGATGACATTCCAGCCCGCACAGTATGACATGGCAGTTGATTCCTCCATGCCAACATCGGCAGAGAAATTCCGTTTTCACGTCACTTTAAACGCTCCAACGGCCATGATCAAGCATTCGGACGAGATTCCGATTACCTATCTAAACAAAGGTCAAGCTTATTCCATTTCCATAATAGACACAGCTCCATCTTTGCCTCTCCCGCCAGGATCCAAATATCGCACATTTATACGAATTTCTTTCGAGGATGAGCAGCAACGCCAGAGGCCCTCAACGTGCTGGCAACTGTGGAAAGAAGGACGAGGCACAAATGAAGCTCACCAGAGGGGTGGAAAACTACAGGCTGTGGAATATGTCGAAGCATCCCAGCCCGCAGAAAGCGACGACAAGAGAACTCGTGTAGAGCTTGATACAGCGTCATTCGATGGGTTCTCGGTCATCTGGACTCCCGGCCTGAATGGCTCGACAGAGTGCAATGTTGCTGTCCGCTTCAACTTCCTCTCAACTGATTTTAGTCACTCGAAGGGTGTTAAAGGAATACCCGTACGTCTTTGCGCTAAAACCGAGACCGTTTCTAATAGATCACCACGCTCTGTCACCGAATTTTCCGAAGTTGCATTCTGCAAAGTCAAGCTATTTCGAGATCACGGAGCCGAGCGAAAGCTGTCAAACGATGTTGCACATGTCAAGAAAACCATCGACAAACTCAAGCAGCAAATTTCCCAAGCTGAAACGGGAATGAAAGACTTTGGAAAGAGGAAGAGATCTGGTTCCATCACATCAAAAGCCCAACCAAGCCAGCGCCCCGGCAAAGTCCAGAAACACAAGAGGACTTGGTCCATGTCTTCAGCGTCATCTGCTGGGGGTGTTCGGCTTCCGATGGAAGAGGATTTACACTTCAAACTTCAAACCATGCAAGACATGTTCACCAGCACGCGGACAGTTAGCATCTTATATTTGCGTGGAGCAGAACAAGACGACCCCGATCTTCACCCAGTTATGCTGCCTGGAGAGCCTGTGGACCTTACCAAGGTAGACTCTAGGGGGGCGGCTATCTGGCAGCAACGAACTAGCGATCGTGGCGGCTCAACAACTGGGAACTCGTCTCTTGTCTCGCCCTCTCCTAGCTCGCTATCGCTAAACTCGCAAGAACGAGGCCGCAGTTCTGCTGCCCCCAATGTACCTGGTCCATGGGCGGACTTTCAATCCTTGGCTCCAGCAAGTATCACTTCGTCGAATCCTCAACAACTTGCAAGCCCGCCCGATCAATTGACTAGGGTACCCAAGAACGATGAGACTGGGAGCCTCAGTGGATGGATCGAAGCTCTAGGAGTTGACTCAACATACAAAGCACCCATCATTGAACGGCCAATAAAGCCCATGGCCTGCTTTTACATCCTCAACCGTGATCCCGCACAGCCAGACAAACATGATTATCATCGCGCCGTTTATGTATCGCAACGAACACTCTCGGACTTGAAAAACGCAATCGCAGCCAAGTGGAACCTAGAACCTACTCGAATTTTCCGCATAATCCACGTTCTTGACCGCGGCCTTCAAATTGAAATCGATGATGATGTTATTCGAGAACTTGCCGAGGGACAAGACATTGTAATGGAAATTGCACATGTAAAAAACCAGCCACCGGCCAAGCGCGAATGGGAAATGTCACTCGACGTTGTCGTTGACAGCGAGCAACCTGCTGGAGCTCAGAACGTCGTCCAGACCGAAGGATACGAAATTCGTCTCATGTTTTAATAATTTTCACTTTCACCGGCTGACATCCCTCATACCCGACGCCATTGGGACGGCCATGTAACTTTTATGATGTTCTTTTCTCTTGGTTTGTATCGGCGGCTACATATGGCCAGGTCTGGAGGCGTCATTCTATTTCAAAAGATACCAGTTCCGCATGGAACACATTGTCCTCTACATCCTTCAAATCAATCAATAATTAGAGGTTGCACACATTCGCAAGGAGTAGAATTGGGATATCAACAACGTGGAAGGCTGTCTGAATTTTTATCTTGCTCCATCTTCTCGCATATACTTTGTAGTTCGATCTTGAACTACACATACAACCGCAATCCTTTTTTCCGGGTCGCGAGGCTCACGGACAAACACGCGCGCGAACACACACACACCACCTGGCTGGCTATATAATGGGGTGAACTGATGGGAAATACGAATTTTCTTTGGGATTTAATGGAATGACCAGGAATAATTGCGTAGGGGCACGTACTATCGCGAGGTTGACTGCTCCAAGGAAAAATTAATAGCAGAGCTTGACACTACTTATTAGTAGCTACTTAATAATGCCAACCAGCACATTTCTACATACAAACACACCCATTTATCTTTTCCTGTCTTCGGTGACGAGATGCCTCAGGCTCGCAAGCTCGCCTCAAGCATCTCGCCTGCGGTTAGGATTTAGGAATAGCCTCACTTTTACTACTCGCGACCCTGCGCGCGCGCTCGCTAAAGCTCGCCCACGGCGTCGCTCGGGAATAGCTTCATTTTTTTAATCATTAAATTTAAAGCCCCTTAAGCTCTCTATTATATATTATCTTCGTATTCACTTATCTTTTATTAGTTATTATTCTCTTTATTTCTTATACTCTTATATATAGTCCTTTATTATTTTTAATTCTTTCGCTTTTAATTCTCTTTTTATATAATTTAATATAATTAAAAAACGTTATATAAGGTTATTAAACTAAATTATATATTTTCTATAAATAAAAATAATATATTAAAGTTTATTATTAATCTTTTATTATATCCTTAATATTATTTCTAGATTATATATATTAAATCTAATCTTAAAAGCTATTAAAATAGATTCTTTTTTCTTTTTCATAATATTCTTTCTTTTATAAATATTATAAATAAATATTTCTATTTTTTATTATTATTTCTTATTTTTATTCTTATATTTATATTTCTATTTTTACTTTTATTTCCGTTTATATTTTCATATATATATTTTATTAATATTCTTCTTTTAATATTTTATTTTAAATAATCGTTTTATCTTAATTTAATATAATCTTTTCTTTATTATATTTCTTTAAATACTTTTCTTTTATATATTATTAAACCTATTAAAAATATATTCTTTTCTTTATTATTTATTCTTATTCTTATATTTTTACCTTTATTTTTATATTTTCTTTTATTCATTTATTATTATTATTATTAAAATTCTTTTAAAAGAATCGAATATCTTTTATACTCTTTTTATTTTTTATTTATTTATATAGAATCTATTTATACTTTTTCCTTTAATTATATAATTGAATATATTTCTTTTTTTCTTTAACTTTAATTTTTTTTCGTGTCTTTTAATTAATATCCTTAATTTTATAATCGATATATTAAATTTAAAAAGATTAAAAAATAATTAAAAAAAGGGTAAATTATATACTTTATAAAATAAATATATTATATTATAATAATTATTTTATATAAAAGAATATTTATAAATCTCTTAAAAATATTTATAATTAAAATAATATAAATGGTTTAATATTAAAAGAGCTTTTATAATTATTATAATTATAATTATAATTATTATAACCCGTTTATAAAAGTTAATTAAAAAGAGATATAATATTAAAAGTTTATATTTAATCATATAAGGCCTAAACTTTATACGGATTATATCTTAATATAAAGGGATTACGAATATCTTAACCCCGGTATTACTTTCTTCTATTTGATCGTAATTCACTTTTTACTTTCTTTTCTACTTGCAGGTGAAAATGACACTTAAGGAGTTTGCACGATTGTGGAAGTGTCACCAGCCACAAGTGATCTACAACAAAGATACGGAGAGTGGTTAGATGTGGCGAGTGTTGGTGTCGCGTCAATGCCTTTTCCCGTCACACAGAGCTAGTTCTCGGTTCACTCTCCTGAGCTTAGCGGGGGAGGCGGATAAGGGAGGTATTCAGAAGTGATAGGGTTTGCACAGCCACAGGTTTATCACTCTTGTCTCTTGTTGAGTGGCGGAATGGGGATGGGATGGGATTTGACCGTTTCAGTTTGGGGATTGGCATAGGGCTGGATAAGTGATAGGTTGACAGCGACGGAGAGCCGTTCGTGGGGTGAATGGCTTGGGTTCGTGGAGGGATTTCGGGTTTCTGGTGTTTGGTTGGTTGTTCTCATTGACGCTGCGTTGGATAGGGGTATGGGAGTGGGAGAGGCTGGCTAAACTGCCTGCCTGATGTGCCTGTCAGGGCAGCAAAACGTCCCTGAGATGGAATGGATGGCTGGCTGGCGGCTGGGATATGGATGAACGGCTGCAGTGATCTTCACTACCAAAGCATCATCATCAGTGGGAGTGCTGCTGCCTCAGCTGTTAGGTGATGTGATAGGGGACAGCGCATACAGCATTTCGACATAACATACTTGCGTCTGTACGGCTTCCCGTAGTCTGGCATATGCAGTGTGGAGTGAATGGGAGAGAGCCGAGTGGGAGTGAAGGGCGGCGGTACATGTGTGGTATGCAGGGTGAAGGGGGTTAGACTGTCATGTCGGTCTGGTGAAGTGATAGGGGGGTCAAGTAGCGGGTCGGGTAATATGTTTGGTGGGGGAGGAGGGGAGAGGTTACACGCATGCTATCTTTGTGCTAGTCGGTCTAGGCGTCAAAGATCTGCGAGAGGGGGAGCCACGTGTGAGGTGTGGCTCACCATCGTTCGAACCGTGTGGCTCGTGGATTCGTTTTGACCGCTCTATTGTGGCGAGTGTGTTTGGAAAGAGAGAGTGAAGTGTTGATCTGTGGCTTGACCGCGTAAGTCTGAAGATCTGCTACGATAGACGACACGGGACGGGTAAGCGATCTCTCTGTGGCTTATTTTGGTGGGAGGGGGTCTAGATGTTTTGTGGCTCAGATGTACTAGCTAGTTCCACTTGAGCATCTTTGCGAATTGTGGGAGTATGGTTGGTTGAGATAAAGAGGAGATATATAAATGAGGAAATTTTCCACTTGATAGACAGAGAGAAGATTGTCCACTTCCATATTTACTTTAGCTAACGTTTAGAGAAGGTAAAGAAGTGGACACGTATTTGCATAGCACAGCCATAATCCTCTATGCTACATTGTTGTAACCACCACCCATCACACATCTACAATAGTTAAAGATTGTCTCCCTACCCTAATTCCTCCGAAAATTTCGAGTCATACCTCGTTGTATTTTCGTCACCTTGATCAACATCCACACTGACGTCTGTAAGTGAAGATCCGATGCTGAAAGGGATACCGATCTACAAGCGTGTGGGGTTTAGCGAGGACACGTGATGGTTTGTGTGGGAACTATTTTGCGGAAACGGGAGGGGTCGGTAAGAGGTATGGTATGCGAGCATAATTGGACTGTGAGTTTTAAAGGGTTTTGAGGATTGGATTGGGAGAATGATGGGAAGTGTAAATTCTGGGCGTACGCAAAAATCTCATGATGAATTAAGCGAAAACAAACAATCCACCGGGAATTCTCCAAGTCTAACCTTTTCAACGTCATAATCACCCCAATCTCTCTATCTCTCCAAAAACCTTTCATCCCACTCGGAGAATTCCAAATTCAATTCACCTTCCGCCTGGCCCCTTCCAACGTCATAATCACCCCATTCACTAATAGTCTAGAAAATCGCACCATTTCACACTTTTCTCAAACCCTAATTTCAAAGTTCGGGATTTTATCGCCACAAGGCTTGTTTAAACATTCGGGGTCAACGAAACTCTAACTCTCTTTCAGCTTCCCCACAAGTTCCTAAGAACTCAACTTGGACCCCTAAAGTTTGTATTGTGGAGTTGGGGTTTAGGGGAGGCTTTAATTTTGACTTTGGGGGGAGGAAGATTTAAGCATGATGATGGTGATTTAAGTTTGTGGCTGGTGTGGCTGGGGTGGAATGGGAAGCGGGGGATGAAGGGAAAAGGGAGGCGAGGCACGTGATTTAGAGTAATGAGGGGAAGGCGACTAGTAGGTTGTTGTGGACAAAGGTGCAGTGGAAAGAAAGTTATGAAATTATGAGATTTGGTAGATGTGTTGAAAATACTGGGAAGACTTTTATCCCTTTAATACTCAGTTCGGCCTCATTTTTGACTAGTTATCCGTGTTTTCTTGAACGGCTGGAGCTGTGTCTGATTTAGTGTCTGAGCAATATTTAAGCGCTGAAGATAATGAGTTCATTTTAATGTCTGGCAGAAATCACAGAGATACTTTAGTAAGATCGATGAGGCTATGGCTAAAGCTTCTCCCTTTTATTGTACATCTCTCGTAAGAAATTGATAAAATTGAAGGATGCTAGGAATCGGAGAATACCGTACATTTAGACGTTGTCGCAATATAAGTAAGTCACCGGGAATGGTCTCATCATCTCATCATCTCGATTCTCAGATTTCACGGATGTTGACTTTCAAGGATTGATTGTCTCGAATTTTCCCGGCACTATGGTTCAGACAGAGGTTCCAGAACCCAAACAATATCACAACAGCCTCTCTTCATTCCTTGCTGTATACCGGTTCGTGAGGCATTGAGACCAAGAACATCCAGCACAACTAAAGCCCAAATTGCTTTCCCCACAGCTCCCCAAATCCACGGATCAAGGGCTCGCAGTGAACACACAGCTGCCTATTTCTCTCACTGCACTCTAATCCCATACGTGTACATAATATGATCAAGGGTGTCCAATCTTTTCGATTTGCATTCCTCGCACATAACTCGAAAGGCATGTTGAAATACCCTGACCCTCTCAAGCCACATCAACACTCCATAGTGAACCATCCGATTCGTCCGAAGTGCGTAAGTACTATTTCCCTCGTCAGAAGGCATTCGGAGCCCCCATTCGGGTTGTCCATTATCAAGACAGTCCAGAATCAACGTAAGCATTGCTCGGTAATATGTAATCCTGGCTTCGTCTTCAAAGCCGCCTGCAGGTGACTCGCTGATGTCCGGTATTGGGTTCTTGCAGCTTCTGCACTTGTCTTGGTCGAGAGTGATGGGCGTCCAGTCGTCATCCGAATTATTAATAACAGGATATCCGAAAATAAGCGCAGGATGTTCGAGACTTTCGCCGGGTTGTTGTTGTTGTTGATCGTCGGGTGCAGGGGATTCTTCGTCGGTGGTTTCATCAACGAGTAACTGATCGGCGGGAGAGGGATCGGGGTTCTCGTCAGTTGTGGAGTGATCATTGGCAGACTGGCCTTCTGGGAAGTTTTCGGAATTCGAATCAAACATGACGAAGTTGTGTCGCGGTAAGAGGCAGAGCGAAAGTCCTCGATTGACTGTAAAGTTGACTGCGGAAGAGGAAAGAGGGCGTCGACCAGCGAAGACTTGTCACTTGAATAGAGGCTCTGCCACACGGAACAAGGGCTAGCAGTGCTATCAGATACTCCGGATGTAAATATAAAGCATTTGCATAGAAGTAAAGGGAGATTGAAATCGTTGCGCATGAATCTCTCTTTTGAGAGTACACCAGGTATTGATTGCAGAGGGAAGGTGCGAATAGCTTCACGTCGAGCGCGATTGGGTGCATCCGTAAGCTAGTCGAAAGGGGATAGTTTGTGCTGTATTAGCCACTTTGGACCGCCCGAGCCTTGAATTCGACCAAGCGGAGCTCCTTCCGGTGTCTTGGAGGCTTAAAGCTTATATCAATTCTACTCCTTCCTGGAAGATTTGATAATAGGAGCGCCAAGACCACCTCGAATCTGAGGGGTAATAAGAGCTCGCAAGCTCCACTGGACAAACAACAAAGATCATCCATTCACTTCTTTCCTGCTACAATTGTAATAAATTGTCTGATTCTTGGGCGGGGCTATTTGGTAACATACGTGAAACTATGCACTTCTCCAAAGGCGTTTTATCTCTATAAAATGAAATAATTCTAAAAGAGCCAGAGAGGAGAGAATTTCGCTTTCTCACCCTCTGCACCTCCAAAAGCCTCCCTCAATCCTCAAGAAAGCTTCATACAAAACAGAAGAGTCAAAGTTCTTCTAGCCTATCCCAAAAAGATCCTGTCACCTTAAGTTAATCACGTACCTTTCGAAT
The DNA here is from genome assembly GCA_003988905.1 of Hymenotorrendiella dingleyae. Classification (NCBI taxonomy): domain Eukaryota; kingdom Fungi; phylum Ascomycota; class Leotiomycetes; order Helotiales; family Helotiaceae; genus Hymenotorrendiella; species Hymenotorrendiella dingleyae. Next base: position 17,403 of record QYAP01000071.1, read on the forward strand.
TCCCCGCCAATCAGTTCACTTTTCGGTTAGACCTTAGTACTGACTCGCTACACGATTTATCCCTTTCACTTCCAATCACCTCAAAAAGGCAAACTTCAATAAATAAACTCGTTGGGTGGTCAGGCTTCATTTTGACATTGAAGAGCTAGAGGATGCTTTGGGTTTTGATTCTTGAGGTTGGATTAAGGCAAATGTTTTTACTATTCTTGGTCAGATATAGGTTCTGAGCAATGTCATGACAGCAAATACACCGCCTCTCTCCGTAATCCCTTATTGCCTTCGAAAAGCTGTGTAATCTTGAAACCCATACCACCAAAAACGACTTTTTATTTACATTTTTCGCAACTCCACAACATAAACAGTATTCACTGCTATGAGAAAATCGCGCCACATTCCATTCGTCCATCGCTACCCCTCGGTCTTGAGTCGTTTAAAAAATCCATGGCTTAGCGGACCCGAATAACCGAATTCGAAGCGGCTGCCAATGGACTCAATTCTGGCATCAAATCTGTCCATTCCATTTAACCTGCATTTCACGCACAGAAGTCGAAATGTATGCGCCAATTCCCTCCCCTCTTCAAGCAATTCCAGCAGCTCCACCGAGGTTGCAGACTTATCCTCTGGGATAGTACTAGTCCGGATAAGGTAGATGTAGTCTCGATTGTGAAAATCATGGACTGGGAGGCCCCATTTGGGGACTCCATGCTCAACACAGTCCAGAATCAGCAAAAGCTTTGCCCTCCAAGTTGAAATCATGGCTTCAGATCGAAGATATCGTAGTGGGGGCCACGTGTTGGGATCTTGTATCGAATAATTGCAGCCTTCGATTTTGCATGTCTGGGGAACATCGGAGGCCGAATCGATTACGGAATGGGCATTGGAAGATTGACCTTCCCTAACATTAATATTGGATTGCGAGTCAGACATTTTCAACGTTGAACATAGACTTGTTTTCAGAGAAGCTGTAGACTGTAAAGGTCTATAGGTGCCACTTAAATACTCTTTCTTAGCTGTTGATTGCAATGCTGGTTTGCTCTCAGGAGAGTCATAAACCACATGAAAGAATTGGAAACATCAAGAAGAGGCGTGTGCTTAGTGGCCACATGAGCCCCGTAAGAATAGATATTGGTTTAGCATCTCAATACTATTTCAGCCAAAGACTGTGTAATCGAGGTGTTCAGTTACCGCTTTTGTTGATACAATGGATAGATACTATTATTGCTCCTGATCTAGCTAGACATAGTTTTTTGCTTAATTATGGATCTGCCCGCCCCCTAACAGACATTCAATTTGATCACTTCCTCTTCATCCACACCTTCGTTTCAATACCCTGGCTGCCCAAGACTGACCTGCAAAATAATCATCATGCCGCTCTCCTCGCCGTTGTCCTTGAAGATTTCTTTCCCCTCTTCATTTTAGCCTTCTCGTGGCGTAGTTCGAACTGCCCAATCCAAGTATCCAGCCGCTCCATTCCGCCGAATATGCAACCGTAGCACAGAAATCTGGAATTCCTCCTCAATTTACTGACAATCACTAGTAATTCTAGCACCATTGGACGCATGTTTTCTGGAGCATCATAGAAGATGTAGGTCTTCAAAGGATATACCGACTCCGAGTTAACTATGCTGACCCTGAAGCCTCCTTCTGGGATTCCGTTATCGAGGCTATCCAAAAGCAAAAGAAAGAGTTCCTCGCAAAACCTTAAGCTGCCATCACGAGTGTATACTGAATGCATGTAGCTGCAGAAGTCTTCCAGCCTTGGCTCGTTACAGCTTTCGCTTCCGCATTTGGGTAGATGGGCAATCCTCTTTGAACATGCATCTCGGGAATAGGCACGGGAAGATTGATCTGTCGTAGCACTGCTAGATTGCGCACCAGAGACGAAAGAATTGACGATTCTTCGCCACATCGTGTTTATCTGAAAATGGGTGCTCTTGATTCGGCGCAGTTGGCGTAAAAGGAACGTCTGCAGACATAGCACCTCGAATTGGGAGCAAGTAACTCTTATGTATCTAAATTCTTGTCAGTCGCTTCCGCAAAAGTTTCTTTGTGATCTGATGAACATACTTTCGGAAGAGTCTCTTGGAGAGAGTTCTTGGTCCGCCTCAGGCCTTCTAGCTGTTTCTCTGTTTCGGACTACTGTAGCTCCTTTGATCAGAAGGCCTGTATTAGGCTCCTGTCCGTAGCTAGAGTATAGTCCTGAATGCTATGCCGATCCTACACCACTGAGTCGCCTCATCAGAGTCTAGTAAGTAGAAGATGAATCGAACCCAGAAAAGGCAATGCCGGTGATCTTCGAGAATATCACCGGAAAAGCGAGTTGAATACCATGCAAGATAGACTCAAGAAAAATAGCAACAGCATGACTCCAATGGAAAAGTGAAGCGCATTCTTCTAAAGCATTGCCATCCTCCGATGTCGACCAAATGTCAAGGTGAGGATATTAGAATCAAAGATGATTGACCAAAGAGCCAATTCACTTCATGTCCACTCCCCCCTCACCCCTCTACCCCCCTTAAAACGCAATTTATGATATATCGTCTGAACATAATTCATTCCAACCAAAGTCTCTCAAGCGAGGTAAGAGAACACGATCAAAACGAATCAAGATCAGACGAGTTGATTTCACCAACAATTTGAAAAACTTTCTCGTTGGGATGATTGCCCCCCAAACCCAATCAGTAATCGACATCAATTCAACCCTCTCTGAACCCAAAAACAACAACATGCAAAATGCCACTTGTCGTTTGAAAGTCATTCGTTTCACCTAATGCTTCTCAATTGAGGTAAGAGAATACAACCAGAACGGATTAGTATCGGACGGGTTTATTCAACCAGTAACCTGAAATTACTCAGTCGCTCGCTGCGGAACTATCAATTATAATCCGTACGCACCTATTAATGCTCGAGGAGCTAAAAAGCAAACAAACAGAGAGGACAGGAGAGCTCAGCCATCCTCGGATAGGAAGCAATTCTGGACGACAAAACGAAGCTTGGCAGCAGAAATTCATCCATGGAAACGTGCCAGCAAACCCTCCTGATGACTCAGGGGAAAACGATAGAGCAAGGGAACACTCGCCTACGCCTAGGTTCTCAGATGCGATTTCCAGCCCCCTGAACCAAGCGAGGTGACCGAAGACAGTTGTGCAAAGTGTCCCGAGTTTGTATTATTCTTGTGACTTGATGAGTCGAGGAGCTCCAGCAAGGAGACATTGGCATGATGATATTACATTTTTACAATTCCCGTAAGCCCTAGCCACCGTCAAAGCCCTATTTTAGGAAGGGCTTGACATCTTTGGCATCTTTGACGTCCGCGAATTTTACCCCATCCTTACCAACCTGAGCCACATGAAACCCTGTTGGGACATCTTTCGCTGTCTTTCCCACAGCCTTCTCGTCTTCTTTTGGTTCCCTTACAAGGGTGACTGCAGACTGTACCGCTCCAGGTGGTGCATCTGCTATCTCATTGACATCTCTTGCCGTTAAAACGTCGCTAATTCTTGACGCCCTTGAAGAGATGAGAAGCGTGGTGGGGCCATGGAATTGCAGGAATAACGAGTCACCCCAAATCGTTTTCCGTGCTGTAGTCCGTAAATTGAACAGCAATTTCGTGAGCCCTTGCCAAGGACCTGTCTCCATCATATTCTTAAAGAACTTGATATTTGCGACAGCAGCTCCAAAACCCAAGTCTGGCACCTGAAACCTCGAATGTGATGACTTGAGCCTGTATGGTAATGGCGGATACTGGTTGATGGTATAAGCCACCACATTTGCAGGATGCACAACATATTGTTCTCCTTGTTTTAGCGAGACCTGGTATATTTGGCCTGGACCAGCCAAAGCAACCAATCCTCTCCCGGTTATTTCTAAATTTCCCCAGTGAGCTAGGCTCATCATCCGATTTATACTTGGGGAAACTGATAGCGTATGTCCCGTCCAAGCCAGTAACGCCTTTCGTTGCGCGACAACCCAATCAACAGTGCCATTGAGATGCAAGATAGTAAAAGAAGTGAGCGGTGATTTTGTCGATATTAAAGCCTTGACCGGACTAGTGGAAGAAATTCGTTGATATAGAAAAGGAATGCCGAGAGCGGCTCTTCGTAAGGGCTTTTGTATCGATAGAGTCGATTGGGTCTAAAACAATTAGAATTTTTTGTGATTTACTTCTTGGACGTTTGGGTCTACGAACATTCTCTGCTTTCCCACTTAACCCCACCAGTGTTCCTCTCCTCGTGTAGAGCTTTTGGGACGCGGATAACGAAACGGACAAAAGGGAATATGGCGCACCCAGAACCTCGAATTTGGCATCTAACAATAACTTCGCATTAGTAAAGTGAGCTAAACATATAGAGCAGGCCAAGAAGTACCTGCAGGGTCTGTAGCCGCATCAATTGAACTGCTGAGCGCATCTCCAGTCAAAATTGGAGACTCGGTCGTTGGGGTGGCGCTGATTTGAATTGCTCGCCGCCCATACACATTAACTGGAGGACAACGAAGCTGCCGAAGCGCTCGAGCAGCACTGTTCGGCTGCAGTGAACGGCGCATTGCTGCTTCTGAAGCTGGAGCTGGCAGGAGCTTGAAGCTAGGGATTCCAAAGTTGTTGTCGGGCAAGGATATTGTTTTCGGCAGCCTCACGTCCAAGGCTGCAACCTTGCGAAGAATTTCCCGAATATGGCGTAATGAGCTCGGAGCTTCGTACACTCAGCACGGCATTCCTCCTCATCGCACAAACAACTTGTTCTGCGAACAGCTGGGCTTTTCTTGGCGGCGTGTCGGCATATTACGAAGGCAGCTTGAAGGATAATTGGAGGCTTGACCACTGCTCCTCCTGCGTACAAACGGAGCTCCCGCGCTTCCCCTCCAACAAACGACCCCTCCAAAAGTTCGCCTGAGCCATGTGGGCAGTGTCGTTCACGTCTCCAGGACGATAACCCGGATACAAGAGAGAATTTAAAAAACAATGTTCAAGAGCTTGGGAAGAACGGGTTGCTTCAAGGCAAGAGTTGCCCTGAAACCACAACCATGGCACACACCTCGAATCGGCCTACGGGTGTTCACCAAGACGACACAATTCCTCCGAGATGATCCTCAAAAGTCCTCCCAGAGCCAGGCTCGTCAAACAACGACAGTAGCAGACAATGCTCCGAAAACGAAACCAGTCAGTGCTGGTTTGCCTGCCCCAGCGGCCGAGCGAAAAGACCCTCTTACTCCGGACGAGAAAACAAGTTCGGAGCAGCGCAAAGCAGATTGGGCAATCATGAAAGAGATGGCACATTATCTATGGCCAAAGGACAATATGGGAACGAGACTTCGAGTTGGTCTCTCAGTTGCTCTTCTGGTTGGAGCCAAGGTACTCAATGTACAAGTGCCCTTCTACTTTAAGAGTATTGTGGATTCGATGAACATCGATTTTATGGCCGTTGGAGGTACTGCTACAACGGTTGCTGGATCCATGATAATCGCATATGGAGCCACTAGGGTTGGTGCTACACTCTTCGCAGAACTTAGAAATGCTGTCTTTGTCAGCGTTTCCCAAAAGGCAATTCGAAAAGTCTCTTACAACGTTCTCGAGCATCTCTTACGACTAGATTTGTCATTCCATCTCACGAGACAGACCGGAGGACTGCAAAGAGCCCTTGACCGAGGAACCAAGGGCATTAGCTTCTTACTGTCATCTATGGTGTTCCACGTCTTTCCAACTGCGCTAGAAATCTCCATGGTGTGCGGTATTTTGACCTATCAATATGGCGCGAAATTTGCTGCTATTACTGTGTTGACCATGGTTGGATATTCGGCTTTCACAATTTGGACGACAGCTTGGAGAACCAAGTTTAGAAGACAGGCCAATGCCGCGGATAATAAGGCTGGCACTGCTGCGATTGATGCTCTGCTGAACTATGAGGCCGTCAAGTACTTCAACAATGAGAAGTTTGAGTTGACCAAATATGAGAAATCATTGCAGCAATACGAGAAATCGTCCATCAAAGTAACAACATCGCTAGCCTTTCTGAATGCTGGCCAGAACTTGATTTTCTCCAGCGCTCTCACTGGCATGATGTACCTCGGTGCCAACGGAGTAGCCGAAGGAACTTTGACGGTTGGTGATCTCGTCATGATCAATCAGCTTGTTTTCCAACTCTCGGTACCCCTGAATTTCCTCGGATCTGTGTACAGGGAATTGCGCCAGTCGTTGCTTGATATGGAAACGCTCTTCAATCTCCAAAAAGTCAATGTGACAATCAAAGAGGCTCCAAATGCGAAGCCGTTGCAGCTCATCAAGGGAGGTGAGATCAAGTTTGAAAACGTCACTTTTGGATACCACCCGGATCGCCTCATTCTGAAAAACCTCAGCATGACCATTCCAGCGGGCAAGAAAGTTGCCATTGTTGGACCAAGCGGCTGTGGCAAATCTACAATTCTGCGCCTCTTATTCCGGTTCTATAATGCGCAGGAAGGTCGAATTCTGATCGATGGTCAGGATATCCGAGAAGTTAGCCTTGAGACCCTGAGGAAAGCTATTGGAGTAGTTCCTCAGGATACTCCATTATTTAACGACACAATTCTTCAAAACATACAATATGGCGACGTGGGTGCAACTTCAGAGAAAGTTATTGCGGCTGCCCAAAGGGCAAAGATTCATGATATTATTACTGGGCTCCCGGACGGCTACAATACCTTGGTTGGAGAGAGAGGGTTGATGATATCCGGTGGAGAAAAGCAACGATTGGCGGTGTCTAGGTTGATTTTGAAAGACCCTCCTCTCGTCTTCTTTGACGAGGCTACCTCGGCGTTGGATACAGCAACCGAGCAGGCTCTGATGTCCAATATCAACAGCATTTTGAAGGAGAAAGCCAGAACGAGTGTTTTTATAACACATCGACTAAGCACAATATATGATAGCGACCAGATCATTGTTATGGATCAAGGTAGTGTTGCTGAGAGTGGCACACACCGTGAATTGATTGATACTGGTGGAAAGTACTCTGAGCTTTGGAGTGGTATGTCTTCCGATTTGTCTGAAAACCTTTCGTCGCTAACACTTAATAGCTCAAGAGACTAAAAAGCAGCAAGAAGGCGAGGAAACTAGTGGATAAAGTTGAAGTTTTGGAGGGAAATAAGTAGCAAGTTTGAAGCCATGGCTGCATGCATCCTCGTGGATGGTCTTGAGTAGGGCGCTGCGACACAAAATGGCGTGGTTAGTCTAAATTCTAGATGTCGACACATGTGCCACGGTTCCTGCAGATGCATACTGTTGGGTCACATCAAGCGGATCAGTTCCCCTCGAGTCCTTTGAGAGAGGCCATTCCACTATCCGCTTTTAGTTCCAATCGGAAAAATGTGATTCAATCCTTAACGATAACGGTTGTAAGCTGCTGGGCCACTTTTTATATACATCCTACAGCTGCGTATGCAGTGCAACCCCTCGCGAGTGCTACTTCACACTCGAGGTCTGGCCGAATGCTCACTTTACAGCCATTTCCCAACTGTTTGACCAGAGTATTTTGCATTGTTTTTCTTTTGGCCAGCTGTTTTGAATGTTTGGATATTCGTAGTCGCTATTCATGCGAGTTCGTCACGAAGACGACTCCGGAGGAGAATTGCATCAAAGCACCCTTCTCCTCGGTAAGCAGGGCAAAAACGTGTCGCCCCTATCCGAGCCCAGGCCCGTTCGGCCCATCTGATATTAACCAGAGTGGCTGCTTCCTCTTCAAGCCATCCCGCCATTTGACGGGCCACTTACAGCCAATAGCCAAGTATTTGGACCCACTTCTAGCTGCAGCTCCCGCAGCTAGCCCCTGTCAATTCACAGCTCGACCCCAAGAGTGGAGGAAGTGGTGGGAACTTCGCTGCGAATGCTTTACGACCCCTGGCTTTCGCCATGCGCTGCTGTTTATTGGCTTCAACCAGCCGGGGCATATGAACCTGGGCCACTCCTTATCAATCCTTTCTTTCCTTTTTGTGTGCTCTTCCAACAGACGATACCAGAATCAATTGTATATTTACCGAGGCGCACTTTTGCATACCATACTCCAGCAATACATATCGCAATCTATCAGAGTGTTGCATTGGTTGTTCCAGCTTCATCCGTTCATTTTTCGCTCTGTACAAATTTCTTGCCCAAGGGCGATCAGAATTTCAAGGCCACATTCGTCAACATCTCCTCGAGAGCACCTACGAAATCGACAAAAATAATTGCGACATCTACTCGAAGTATATCACTACTTTGAACGTAGCGACTTCCTCCAACGAATCCTTCTTCACCCAAAAAGCCTCACCCCATACACAATCATGCGTCTCCTAGACCTCTTCCAACAAAAACTCGAACTCCTGCGTCTCGAGAAACGCTACACCAAGCGCCGCAATCGTCGCTCAACCTTCGTATCAGACGCCCTCTACGTCGACGGCGAATACATCTACTCTCCCACCTCTCCTCACTCCCCATCATACTCGGCAAATTGCACGGCGGGAAATGAGAGCAGCAGCGATGTAGAACGCGCAAGCAAGACGAGCAGCAAAGAGAGCAAGGACAGCAATAAGGATGTGAAGCTTGGAAGGAGATTGAGTCGGATGGGACTGGATAAGATGGATTGGAGGAAGGGAAAGGGGGATGATGTGTCGAGGGCGCCGAGCAGGGTTAGTGTTAGGGAGGTGAATGTGGATGAAGGTACGAGGGATATGCTACGAGCATAGAAAGTCTGGGTTGGGAGGAAAAATTGCAATTGCTTTGCATCTGCATTGCACTTGGGTTTTGGGGGACAATCGTCGAGGACAATCCCTCGATGGTTACACGATCTGCCGCTGTCATCTTGAGCGTGCGTTATTATCTTTTTTCTTTTTCATGTCGTTATGATCTTTCTTCGTGGGCGGCCGGGTCCTCACCGTCTTTGTTTGCATGCCTGCATTGGCGCTTTTTACATGTAGAAGACTTTGTTTCCTTTTTCATCTTCACGACAAAACAAAATTCTGGGGAGATGCGGAAGGCATAGAAAGGTAGATAGAAAAAATCAAAATCACAATCACAATCAAAATCAAACCTCACCTCATCTCACAGCCTACCTCACCATTCAGCCCTTATTCCTACACCGGTATCAATGGCCATGGGAGCCCTATCTATATTACCCAAACTAAGTAATGTCTCGCCCTCTCCAAACCTGTCATCTGTTACCTTCTCTCAGATTTCAAACGTGGGGTAAAGCCACCAAACCAGCTCACAAACGTTAAAAAAGAAAAAGTCTTAAGCAATGAGTTTCACACTACAATCGATGCCATAATACGACAGAGCAGGTATTTCGGATATGTTTGACTAGGCAATGCAGCTGTTAGACAAGATGGAGAGTGATGGGATGAAGGGAGGTGACTAGGGTGGGGGTGAAACTATGTTTCCGGGGAAGCTGCTTGTTCGTGATTTTCGTCTCTTGGATGGTGCTTGGGACTTGGGATGAATAGCCCATGACTCGACTACTTCGGATGGGTTTGGGGTTTTAAAGGCCGATGGGATGGGATGAATATGCTTGTGGAGGAAGTGAGGATTGCAGGAGTTGGGAGTTGAAGTTTACAGATATCTGGGTACGTTTGTAAGAGTTATAAGAGTGGTAAGGATATCTTGCACTTGTACTCTTCTCAACCACCACCACATCACCCACCTTATAAAACCCCTCTCTCGCAAAACCATAACCCTGACTATGTCCTCACCGTCCTCACTCTCATTTTTCATCCCAAGAACCGTCCGCTCTACCAGTACCAATTTGCAGCCGTCGATCATGCACCTTTCCAGTAGTTTCCACCGAAGTGGTGAGCCACCGTGCTTATACCGTTATACGATCCACTTCGCACGGACGAGTGCTGTGCGGGAGAGCATCTACCGCAGTAATAATTGGAATACAAGACCCCCCCCCCCCTTCTCTCCCATTTTGACCTTCATTGTGCCAGACTATTGAAGAGAATTGAGGTCGAGCGGGAGAGGCTCTCCTCTGTCATTTTGACCTGTATTGTGCCAGATACTCACAGAGAATTAAGATCAAAACGGGAGAAAGGGGGGTCTTGTATTCCAATTAATGCGGTAGATTTTCGGGGACGATTCTTGGGGGAGTGTTGGGTTTCGGGAGTTGGAAGAGATGGGGTGGTTAAGAGGAGGATGGGGAGGGGTTAGGGATGGAATTGACTGGTTGGGGAGGCCGTGGTATAGGATTAGGTATTGTGTATCATAGGACGACAGATACTGGATTCGGCTCCTGACTCTCTATGATAGCTTGTTAGACCCTTTAGAGGTTAACCCCATCTACGCGAGAGAAAAGGAGAGAAGACCAACTGCACAACGACAACTTAGCGATTGCATTTAAGCGACCACCACATCAACCTCACACTCCATCACTATACACCCCCGTCAAGGACAGCAATATCAAAATTACCATTTTCAACAATTAAACTCCAACGCTATAAAAACAAACCCCAAAGCACCAAAACTAACTAACTCCCATCACCCCCCTACCCCTTCCCCCCCACCGATCCTTTCGGCCTCCCTCTCCCCCTCTTCTGCACCTGAACCTCTCGATAATCAGAATTCTTCCTAAGCTCCTTCTGATCAATCATCTTATCCTCCTCCTCCTCCTCCTTCCTCTCCTCCTCTTCTTCATCCACCTCTTCTCTCACTTTCTCAACCTCACCTCCTCCTTCAGCAGCTTTACCCTTCCCATCCTCAGCAATCTTCCCCCCAATCCTCAACGTCGGATACGTATAAACCGGCTTCTGATTCCTCGTCGCCCTCTTCTCCCTCTCCACCAACGGCGGCGCCGGACTCTTCTCCCTCGGCTTAGCCGGTCCCCTCGGTTTCTTAACAACCGCTGGTTTCGCACCACCCGCTGGAGCTTTGCGTTTCGTTCCTGCCTTTGTTTTCGGTTTCGGTGCTTCTTGACCTTCTTGACCAGCTTGAAGGGCTTCGATCTGCTGACGCAGTTCTCTGTGCTCGGCTTGTAAGGCTTGATGTTCCGCAACCTCCCTCGTAAGCTCCGCATTAGTCCGTCTAATATCCGCCCTCACAATCTCAACCTCATCAGCATATTCTCTCAGCCGTTTGACCTCTGCCTGAAGGCGTTCGCGATGGGCAGCTAGGTTTGCATTGAGATCTCGCAGGGGTCGAGTATCGCGATCGAGGGTGTTATAGGAGTGGGTTAGACGACGCAAATCGTCGCGGCATTTTTCCAATGTTTCGCTTCGTCCATCGTCTAATAAATCTCGACGGTCTGCTGATGCTTCTTGAAGTCCTTGAATCTCATCACGGAGGGTTTGGTTGGCTTGCTTTAAACCGCGGACTTCTTCGTGGCAGGCATCCAACGCTTCATTGTGACCAGGTGGTCTATCTAATAATTCCTCTCGATCTCCTTCCTCTTCTCGGAGTTGGGCAAGTTCAGTGGTGAGGACATTTTTGGCGCAAGTTAGAACACGTACTTCTTCTTGGAGGGCGGCGAAGTTAGCTGCTGATGGTCCATCTTCCCCTTTGCTGTGTTGGTTTGCTGATTCTTGAAGTTGTTGAATTGCACGGTTGAGGGCTGTATTGCTCTGAGTGAGGTTATTTATCTTGCCTCGGAGAGCTTCAAGCTCAGCGACGACTGCAGGATCCTGATCTCCCACTTCCTCGTCTGACCCTGCCGACACACCAGCAACCGGACTGTTCTGCCGCACGGGAGTTCCATACAGCAGGTTATCAACCTCACCCCCAAGAGCAATAATCTGATCTTGCAAGGAGTGATTTCGAGAGCGGAATTGCTCAAGTCTACCCTGGAGCTCAGAGACAAGCTCCTTACACTTGATTTTGTTGTCTTCGATCTGCTGCTTAAGCTGGGTAGTTTCTTGCTTGTAAATCATCTGGTTGACCTGAGAAAGCTCGACAAAAGTGTTATGTGTAGTCTGGAGCTTCGCAAGTTCGTCGTCCCTCTCAAAAGAATCTTGTCGGAATTCAGCGTATTTCTCCTGCAACTCCCCAAGTTCCTTTTCAAAATCACGAGATTGTTTCATTCTCTCTTTGTGTTTATCACATTCTTCTTGGAGTGATTTAACCGAGGCTTTGGCTTCTTGAGCGACCTGAAGTTCTTTCTCCAGTTGACTGATTCGATCCGCCTGGTCGTTTTGGCCTCTGCTATTATCTGTTTTTGCGGGAGCTTTTGCTTTCTTCTCCAATTCCTTATTCTTCCCTTCCAATATTGTGACTTCGTCTTGTGTCCGGTTGAGCAGCGCTTGCATGTTAATTTGGATCTCATCTCTCTCCTGAACTTGTTCCCAGTGTTTATCTCGCTCCTCAGCCAGAGTTTCTTGAGAAAGAGTAAGCATCTCTATCTGCTTCTGAAACTGCTGTATCGTGTGTGATTTGGAAGTGATATCCAGCTTCAAGGTTGCGATTGTTTCGTCTCTCTCCCCAATTGCATCCCGATGTTGATCGAGTATGGTATCTTTGTCTGCAAGCTCCGCTAAGAAGAGCCTTTGCGTTGCAGGGGGCGCTTGTAGCCCTGGTACTCTGTCGTGGTGACTCCCAGCTGCATCTTCCCCCTCTCTAATTGTCATTACTTTTTGTGCTGCTTCGCTTTGAAGTTTAGCGATTTCCGACTCGCGGGCTTTGATTTGAAGAGCTTGCTCGGTCACCTAGATATGTCGAAAACTTGGATTAGCCTACTTCTCCAGGGAGCTTGCTAAAGCCGTAGATGCGCTTGACCTGAGAAACATGCTAGAACAAACAGAAGCGAAGACATACCTGCTTCGTATAAAAGGCTAATTCCGCGCTAAGTTGCTTGAGCCTCTCCTCGGGTTTGGCAGTGGGGTCTTGTAAGGCATTGAATCGATCCGGCAAATTAGCGTCGTCCGCCTCCCACGAAGGCTTCTTCAAGACATCTAAGTGGTTTAGCAACTCGTCGTCACCTGCGTCAGGCAGGTCATCTTGCGGGTTATCGTCATTTCCAGAAGATTGAGGGCTGAGGAAAGTTAGAATCTCGTCCGGGCAAATACAGCGAACGATCTCGTTTTGGAGATCCGTAACGCCTACATACCCTTGATTTGCTAACTTGTGCCGTAGCCCATCTCGTTCAGCTACCACTTCATTCAAGTATCCAGTTTGATTCTCGAGTAGCTCGCGAAGATCCCTGGTCGCACTCTCTAATTGAATCCTCTGATCTTCGAGTTGCTCACGAAAGCCACCAGTTCCGTTAATCTGATACTCCAAGTCTTCCTTCTCATCCTCCAGCTCGCGGATACGAGTATCTGAAGCTCGTCGTTCGGCTCGGAAATCGCCTATAAACCCCCGATCGCCCGTTTGGTCGCCCGCTGAAGATGTTCCGACTTTTTGGGAAATCAAAGTTAGAAACTCTGCTTCATTTAGTCTGTTCGTCAGGGACGACTCACTGAATGCTCGTTCTATAGAAGACAGCCGGTTGAAAATGCTACCGTCGTCTGCCGCTGGCTGTTCGGTGGCATTGCCAGCTGACGGGAGGTTTTGGTCTTCAGTAGCAATTTCTCCGGGTGATGATTCGTCTCCATTCGCCCCTCCTTCCTCCTCTTCCTCCAGTGAGTCGCCATGTCTAATGCCAACTTCCTGCTCGTCCACGTGACGCTCGTCCTCATCAATTCTATCCTCATCGTCTTCGCTCTCGTCGGCTTCAGAGTCCTCAAACTGGTTTTCATCGTCCTCGGGGTCATAAAATTCGGCGTCATCTCCGTCCCCCCAAGCGTCGAGTTCTGCCGTCAACTCATCCTCTAAACTTGGATTCGAATTGTTGCTGGGCGTCTCACCACCCGAGGTTTCTGGATCCATGACCAATTATTTAAAAGATACACTTGTTATTGACGTGGGCTGTAATCATCCTTTGTTACCGCAATTCGACTTTTTTGGCACCTAACCACACTCGAGGAAGCGAGCATAATTATTCGCGATTTTGCAACAAAGAAAGGACGCAAGCCCGAATTTAAGCCACCGCTTAATTAACCACAAAGATGCGTGCCGCATCCGACAATCAGTGTGTCCACGAGCCATACTTGCAACAAAGAACCCCGGGCTCGAGAAACAAGTCTGGCTCGCGTGAGCTTGAGGGGTGGAGTAAAAAAAGGGGGGTGGGGGTTTGAAAACAGTTGAAGACTGATCAGGGAAGAAAGATAGGAGAGTCGAATATGACACTCGCATGCTGCTGCTGAGTTTGAAAGACTTTCCGTAAGAACATCAAGCTATGCCATTCAGATCATGTTCAGGCTTCTGCCGATAGAGAAATATATCGATTTGGAATTTTGAGAAGACTCAGAAGAGGAATGAAGAGGAATGAAGAATATGGAAGTTGGAACACTACGAGAAATATAGAGCATGCAGATCGATGGCTGAATGATGTACTCCAGTCGAGTACACCCCAATCTTACCGGAGGAGAGGCTTCTCGCGAAGAGTACACCCATCTTTTCAAGCCAGCGAGGACTTGTTATCCGTACTACCGGCAGAGCGTTTGGCTGAAACGAGAGAAGATGAAATGGAAGTCGCGGCTGCAGCAATTCGTCCCAATTCGTGGGGAAGAGGTGGGGCTCAGAGTTTGAGATGCATTATGATTGGCTGGCGGCTGCAAGCATGGCAGGGATGTGACAAGCGAGTGACGTCGCGTGTGTGACGCGCGCAGAGCAGAGAGCGAAATCGGCCCAGACTTCGCGACCGAATCCGAACTTCGATCTTTCCACTTCACCACGTGCACTCACCTTTGCACCCTGCGCGCTCCTTTCACACACACATGAGGGTATCCCCAGTTCGTCAAGAGGATCAGCCATTGAGGCCCCCTCGCTGACACTTCCTTTTCCTTTTCCTTTTCCATTTCAATTCCCAATTCCGGCCTCCATCCCGATCTCAATCCTCGTCGCCATCGCTGTCGCTGGTCAACAATGAACATGAAGTGGCTTCTAGGTAAGGCCAGGCGCGGACCCCTGCTTAGGCAGAGCAATTTCGGTCTTCGCACGAAGAAAAGCTCGAGTCAGAACAGTCAAGGTCTCATGCGAGGCGCCAAATTCGACGAGGCTACAGGTCAGGTTTACACGGAATCCACCGCTGCTATTCAAAGCGCCAGCGACGAAGATTGGAACTGCCGGACTCTTGTTGTCGTTGGCCCTGATTACCGCGACAGTGAGGATTACAATCGCTGTTTTGTGACGCCACCACCTGATTCTTCTGACGACGATCTGTCAAGTCTCGGCGATTATCATGACTATGTCGACGAACTGAAAAATGCCCGTGTTCGAGGATTTGTGGGTGCCCGATTGCTTCAAGATATGGCTATGGAGACCATCATTCAAAACATTTCCGGTGTGACCTATGAGGGGCTTTCTTGTCTTCCAACATTTCTGGTACGCCGACTTTGGCGCGCTGTAAACAAGAGGTCAGTGTTCGCTACATCTATGATACCCATTAATTGCCGTTGTCATGAGGCTCGTTCTCCCCTACACAGCTATTTGCTAATGCCTTTTTAGATGTATTATATCACTCGACACATGGGCGATCTTCTCCAAGGTACTTCGAGATGAAGATCAAGCCACCTTAAGCCTTTGGAGATACCGCCAGAACATCGAAAAGCCCCTTTCGCCTCTTCATGTCTACACTGTACCTCTCACTTCTGCATCTTTCAATTTCATCACATCATTGAGCATTACAACCTACTTCGGACTCCCTGAGCTGGTCAAGATTTCTCAGGTCAAGAACCTTGCTTCCCTTGAGATTATAAATAATGTCCGGAGTGAGGGTCGCAAGGTCGCAAATGCTGCTCTCCCCGTGAGCGATCGCTTAGTGCGAGCCTGGCACTTCGCCGCTTTGAATGAGGACTCCTTCCGTGCATTGAGGATCCTGCGCCTCTGGGGCCACGATGAGTTGACAAGCAAGTCACTCACTTATATCAATAGTTTTCCTATCCTTGCGTTATACGACGTTCGGGGTTGTGCCTTTCACTTGGACTCGAAGATTGATGCTAAGCGACTTGGTTGGAAAGCTACAGCAGAGCCGAACGTCCTTAGTTTGTTGGAGGCTGCCTGCGTGGAGAAGATTATGATCACACAAGCAGAACTAGGCATTGATCCCAAGCCTGTTCGCAAGGCAAGTGCCAGACAATTGTGTGACTGCACCAAGACGAGAAAGCTACCTCGATCAGAAGTTGATACGTTTCTTACACGGCCAGAGACCTATGTTCCGGGAGCCCCTATAGTTGAGCATGACGTTTATTCAAATATGCAAGCCAATGTCGACTCCCACGTGCGTGCAAGCTCATCCAACCGTGAGAACGACAAAGATCGGACATGGAGGATTATGGACTGCCGGCTCTTTTCCAAGAGCAGAGCACTCGAGACTTGGGAGTTCGCGACGTACACGCAACTTACTAAGATTGGCGAGCTGAGGGATGATACAGATCTTTTGAAAGCGGGTGCTGATGTAAGTTGCAATGTCTCATTTTGTGTACCCCCTTTCCAGAAGCCGCTACACAACCGTCTGCAAGACTTCGCCGGATTTCTGTACTCTTTCTCGCTGTCCGGAATCAACTCACTCAATAAAACAATGCTGACCACGTTATCTCAATGTTTAGTTCGGTGATGATGCCTTACTTGTGGGCAACGAATTTGTCGCTCCAATCCCCATAGTTTCTTTTCGCCTCGGCCAATCTCCCCATGCATTGCAAACCTGCCCTGCAGACAGTGCACACAAACCTTTCTACAACAGTCTCTATTCCGAGTCCGACGACCCCTCTCTCAAGCATGCTCGATGCGACCGACATTGTGCCAAGAACGCTCGACTCCTCTGCTTCATCCGTCTCACTGTCCCCTTGCGAAAAGACCCTCCTCAATCCACTTCCGACGAAAGCCTCAGGGTTCGATTTGACTCTTCGCCTCCAACTGTATCTTCGTTGCAGCAGCAGAAGCAGAAACAGCAGCGCAAAAAATCCGGGTGTATATTGAAGAGTAAGAAGCGCAGCCTTGGAGAAATGCTCAATTCATTCCGTTAATTATACGGCTTGGAGATCTGCATCATCTTTGTGTGATATATTGGCGTTGGGTGTGCTGCGTGCTCATTTGAAAGTTCCCAAGATACCCCATCTCTCTTTATTGATCTCCTTTTCTTTTGTACAGTACGGGGAGTCTTGTATGTACGAGTTTGCATGCACTAATGATGATCTGTGTGGTTTGCGTTAATGATGGATCGACTGGCTGGGACTTTGTTTTCTCGGAGGCCAATTTCTCTTCTCTACTTTGAAGAATATCAATACTGGAACATACTTGGGGCCGCGGAAATTTGCAAGCAGAGAGACGATTGATATAGCGTTGCTTCTTTTGCCAGTTTTCGTTTGTGTTCAGATTTGATTTTTTTTTCCATGGATGATGATTGATGGGTGAGATGACCTTTCCATAGCGCTTGCTTGAGCCACCTTCTATTGTGGTATGATTTGATCTTTTTTCATGGATGAGATGCCGAGATGAGCGGTACATAGTTGAGCAATAAGATACTTGCTTTAGATTAGCAGTAATTTGCTTAGGAGCGCAGAATGCAAGCACTTGAGAAAAGTTTTATGGCTTGCCCCAATATGGTCCAAAAATTCCAAACCCACATTGCCTCATGAGACCACCCTCTCCTCTCTCATCTTGAGCCTCACTAAGCCCATAGAGTCAAGGCAGAAAAGGGAGAAGGGCCGAATGGCGGACACGCTGCCATAGCCCCCAGGTGAATAGGTACCGAGAGCAGTCCCTCATAAACCACAATATCGCACTTCCCATCAGCCAATGAACACTTACACCGGATGAGTGGGAGGCATATAGAGCACACGTTGATTAGACACCTCTCGTGATAGTTTCCTTCGGTTGCTCTCTTTTGCTGTTTTATTTTGCTGATTTTTTTTGTTTCTTGTTTCTTGAATTTTTTTCCTAGTGTCTTTGACCGCGATCGATCTATGGGTTTTTTTTTGGGGAGTTGAAGTTGAAGTTGACGGCGAAGTTGGAAGCGACCCCCGAGGAAGGAAGATCAGCAGTAAGTGTGACTCAACCCATCGAAAAATTTACAGCTGCTACCATTGCTTACACATAATACATACCCACATGGGGAGCCCGGAGTCTTGACTTGGGAGTGAAGGGCGGAAAGAAATGGAATCACTTGCGGTGGCGCGTTCCATGTTGCAACATTTTGTGTCCAGTAGATCCTACCGTATTATTTGGTATATGAGACGCCCCATTTCTCTGTTGTTAATCTTAATTCTCTGTGAGGTTTTGGGATAATAGAGGTCAAAATGAAAGAGCCTCTAAAAACGGGAGAGAGCCTCTCCCGTTCGGCCTTAATTCTCTGTAATAAATGAACCTTACAACGGGCGACTCGAGAAGGGGGGGTCCTGTATCCCAATTAATAAGGTGCTATGCTATTATACTTATGAGGCATGAAGCTGCTTACCTCTTTAGGATAATTTCTCTGGACAAGGATAAGGTTAGGCGTGGTTAGGCTTCGTTTACGCTGAAGCCGGGCTCAGTATTAGTCCTTTGCCTTGGAGTTGATAGTATGGCTCACTGTCCTAACACTTGTTAAGGCGACCTGACTATATCCCATCACCCAGGACCACCCAGGACTTCACTACGTAGTATGCGGTCGACCGATCATTATGGCAAGTGGCGCCCATTAGAAAGCGGCATTAGAGTCATAGTCCGAATTCTCACCATTGCCACAGCTCAATCCGGGTGGCCACACATGCATTCGAAGTATCATTATTCACACGGCAGAGAGGCACGAAAATTGGAGAGCAACAGCTTTGTATTGGAGATATTCGCTAGTTCGAGATATTCGCAAATACAGCGCAGCTGTCTAAAGCTAACCATTTGACCATTGATTCATATCCAGGGCGACATTTATTTGGCCTCGTCGAAGATGTAAGTCAAGTGGCAACGTCCACAGTATTGACGGTCGTGCATAGCAGCCATGAAGACACCGGCACCACACTGTAAATTGTCAGCACTTAATGTAAGCTGGTATTGTAGGACAGTCGCGGAACTTACGTCTGGGGTTGGGCACTCGCGGCGGAGACGCTCGATCTTTCCATCACCATCGACCTTGTAGTACTTGAGAACAGCCAACTTGGTCTTCTTGCGCTTGTGCTTGATCTTCTTTGGGGTAGTGTAGACCTTCTTCTTGCGCTTCTTGGCTCCTCCACGGAGTCTCAACACGAGATGAAGGGTAGACTCCTTCTGGATGTTGTAGTCGGAAAGAGTGCGGCCATCCTCGAGTTGCTTTCCGGCGAAGATAAGACGTTGCTGGTCAGGTGGGATGCCCTCCTTGTCCTGAATCTTGGACTTGACATTATCGATGGTGTCGGAAGACTCCACCTCAAGGGTGATAGTCTTGCCCGTTAGGGTCTTGACGAAGATTTGCATGACTGCCTGTGATGAATGTTAGACATGTTCAATAATAAGATCCGCGCGCGATGCGCGAGACTTTGGATGCGTACCTAGACAATTGAGATTGTCTTCCTGAGCTGTCAATGTTGGGTTTGCGGAAGGAAAAAAGAAGTTCGAGGTTGGAAATCCGTTATCCATGGTGGCGGTCACACCGCGCTAGTGGGAATTCGGTAAGCGTTGTGGCCCGTGCTGTAGGGTTTGACTGCCCTGGAGGCGCCATCCACCGCGAGCTTCGCAAAGATCTGAACAATCATCGACAATTTCGGCACCTTTTCACAACACGCCAAAAAAGTGAGTGAACCTGTCGTAATAGCATTCGCACATTCAAGCTAACCATCAATCTCCAGAAACCGCAAAAATGGTCAAGAAGCGCGCTTCCAAGTACGAATTTACCCCTCCAAGCACCGCACGAATATCGAGAAACCGAAAACTGACAATGCGATTACAGCGGTCGTAACAAGAATGGACGTGGTCATGTCAAGCCGATCAGATGTTCCAACTGCTCCCGATGCACACCAAAGGACAAGGCGATAAAGAGATTTACCATCCGTAACATGGTCGAGTCTGCTGCTATTCGTATGTAACATTTTCCTACGGGTTCCAAAACGTCACTCTACACGCCTGGCAGAACCGCTGGAGCTCTAGTTCCACCCGCAGACGATGGAGGGCAAAGATATTGGAGATCATTGATTTTGGACTTGGTTCGAGAACATTTGCTAACATATTGTGCCACAGGTGATATCTCGGACGCATCTGTATTCCCTGAATACACCGTTCCCAAGATGTACCTCAAGCTGCAATACTGTGTCTCTTGCGCCATCCACGGCAAGATTGTTCGGTAAGCTTTGAGATGAACCTTGGTCGAACATCCGTCCTTGAATCAACACATTCAAGGGCATCCCAAAACAAGAACCCAAGGGCTAACGAATCTCTCAATAGTGTCCGATCCCGCGAAGGTCGCCGAAACCGAGCACCACCTCCACGTGTCCGATACAACAAGGATGGAAAGAAGGTCAACCCTAACCAGGCTGCTGCCAAGACTACTCAGGCATAGGTCATGAAATAACGGTTTATGGGCGTCACATGGAAATGGGATGTACTTTCTTGAAGCTAGCATGAAATAAAAGAGCTTGCTTCACCACATACCAAAATATTTTCCCAAATTGCACCGTGAATCCATTGTCGGCTTCACACTCAACAGTTGGTTTTCTTCAGTATTGGAAGCTGGAATCAGACTCGATCAACCAAGTAAACCCAAAACAGAATTTATGAACGCTATCTATGGCACTCTAGCCAATTCAAATTCCGACGCCAGAAGGTTTATTCCTTGCACTCTTGGACCTATTCTCCAGATGCCAGTGGACTGGACAGTGAATGAGTCACAGTGGCAATCTTAGAGGTGGCAAGATTTGAAAGCAAGACTTGAGAATTTCAGTCAACGTAGCCACCATATCGTAATTCTACAGTACAGTATTTGGAATGGCGAGAGGAAAGAATCGGCAGAGCTCAAAGAGAGCGTATTTTGAAAAATGAATTTAAACTACTTGGATAAAGTACCGGCATTTTGGGGAACTCGGCTTGATATATGGAAAGTTTTGTACTGTTGCCAGGTTTGGAATCACCATTTTCAGTTCGAGTTGAGGGCAACTAATATATAATTGGCCATAGGTTTCTAGCATGAGGGAGAGCTCTTAGAATTTATTGAGCTGGACTCCATTCTGCCGGCATATTTGCTTTAATAGTATTGGTAGTATCAGTAGGAAAAATCTTGTTTAGGACTGATGCGAGTTGCATAACCAACGCTGTAAAGTGCAAGATTGCCAGCTAATAATGGAATAATAAATGAGTTGTGTACAAGCCTTCCAGGCCATATGGATCCCACCATGTCCATATCCATAGTCCATCCAGGATCCCAAAGTTACAAGTACTATACATAATAAAAACTACACATCATCAAGAAACATAACAAGCGCTCAAATAACCAATCATCACGTCCCAGAATACACAGCCGTAACCCCTCTTCCACACTCAATCCTCTGCTCAACACTAACATTCCTTCCCTCAAACCTAATCTTCTTCCTCGGTGTAATCTGGAACCGATGCTCCTCTCTCCTTCCCTTCTCCTTATCGGCCTCTACATCGAGAGGAGCAATGTAAACTGGATTGCTCACATTATTCCTCTTTCCAGTACCGAGTTGATAGTACTCGTTACCTCCCCACCAGAGAACATCAGCGCCCCAATTCGTATCGTGGTAAGAGGATCTGTTGTCCGCGCCGACATACACGACGTTGTTCATGGTTGCTGCTGAGTGGGTGGCTCCGACTGAGATGTGAGAAAGTCGGATGGGGATGACTGTCTTCTTGACTTCATCATATTCGAAGAGGCCTGAGAGTGCTTTGATCTTAGTCGGAGTTCCTTGAACATGTGTATACCTGCCATTTCCCAAGCTTCCAAGAATTCCTTGACCGGAGGCCCATGTTTCTGCTGTCACACGGCCGAGATCTGCGGGGGCGGTTTCTTCTCCTTGTCCCGCTACTCGTGTTGCGTCGACGGAGAAGAAACTGTTCGTTCCTCCTGCTGAGATGTTGGTAACTCTGGGTACTTGGCTTGTACCTTTGTATAATCTATCGATTGGGAGGAGAGATGGGGCGTCAATTACGGTGGACTCGGCTTCGGGGTCGAAGCCAAGTTGGCCAGATGAGTTGTCGCCAAAGGCAAAGACTCGGCCTTGTTTGTCGAGTGCTAGAGAATGATAATCTCCAGTAGCTATTTTCTCAATCTCAAAACCCTTTAGTGTGCTAAGCTCATGTGGCTTGTCGTATGCTCCCTCGGGTCGACTCGTCCAAGTTAGGCCAGGTACACCGAGTTGTCCTCGAGATGGAAAATCTTCTGTGCCAGAAGCTGCGGAGAAAATACGTCCTTTAGACGTTAAGATTAGACAATGCTCGAGACCACTGCTGATATCAGACACCTTTTCTCCCCACGAAAGATTGTTAGGTTCGAGCTTTCGATAGCTGACTGCTGATTTGCTTTTCCAAAATGGAATCCAGCTGTTCTCCAAAGATTTAGGACCAGATATTTGGTCTGCCTTAACTGCAGGAACAGAATAAACAGTGCCATTGGAACCTAGAGCAATAACGCGATCCCGAGAAATCGAAAGTTTGACAAGATCCTTTCCTCTTAACGTAGGCGTTGGTTCTTGTGCCTCCGCCGAAAAATCCCGTCCCCATTGTACCAAATCTCCATTTTCCGTAATAGCAGCCCCAAACCCCTTGTCTAACTTAATATCTCGAACGAGTTTTCCATCAAAGTATGGTATTCTCCTTGGAGTTTTGATGAATGCCTCTTCCGAATCTGGCGCAACAACTTTGCCTGTATTTGATCCCCAAGCCCACACTCCCGGGTTCTCCCAGCTCTTCTTGACCTGCAAATGCTGGGAACTGATCAGGTCTCTGTTCTCTTCTCTGTTTGTGACCTTCCTGCGAGGCTTTTCGAATGTGACTTCTGCTGGTGCGGGGACGGTTTCTGCGTTTAATTGTGTTGGATATCCAAGGGCATATAAGAACCCTCCGCCCACGATTGTTGATAGCAGCAAAGCCTTTTTACGGCTTCCGTGGGTACTTCGATTTGCAACGGCGACTCGTGACGGATTGGCGTTTCGATAACTTCTCTGCTGAGTTCGAGGAGGCTTACAGGCTCGCTGCGCCGTTCGAACGGATCGCTGAATATTTCTGGACTGCATCATTGTGAAAATCTAATTGCATTAGCAATTGACCAAATAATCATTTCAATTGTGAATGTTTTCAACTTACAGATTTTACCTTTGTTGCTATTTTTCTACATTACTTGTCAGCCTCGCCGATCTATGACGATATTATTCGTATTCTCATAAGCGCGTTCTCGGCATCGTTGATTCGTCAAAGGCTTCTTTGCCTTGTCGGCCCGTGCGTTGACAGGGAACCTCATAAACTTCGAAATAACACGTTTGGTCAGCCTGATCCTTTATTCATCCGTTTTCGACCATAAACCACTAGCAGCAATTGAAGATGTATGAAGACTCCTGGTACAGTTATACACCAGATTCAAGTGCCAGAAATGAAGCCCAATCTCAAGCATCGACGCATCGTCGCCGGGAGTCACTACTGAATCAAACGAATGTGAGTTGGAATCCGGCGCAATTACTAGTTTCTGCTAATAAATACACCAGGGAAACAACCAATTAGAAACACCGGATCCAATTTTGGAGCTGTATGAAGACAACCCGAGTGCTTCAGGTCCTCCCGAAGCAACGGTAGCAAGAAGAGCCAAATCTTACAGCGATTTTTATGAGATTACAATTGGCTATTTGGAAAAACAGCCAGAAGAAAAGAAAGTTCAAGAAACCCTCGAGTTCACTGAGAAGGATTTGGGGAACTTGTATCTTGAAGATTGGTGTGAGGATGACTTTCTTGAAGGAAGTCACGAGGAATACCAGTGCGTATCCCGAGGTCCTTAATGCATTTTAAGAGAACATCCAACTGATTTCTTCGTTAGATTGTATAGAGATCAATTGGTTCTGTCAGAAAGGCATCTCGACAACTTACTCAAGGATACCACCTCTGCACTAGACTTACTCGCCACCTTGTCCGAGTCATTCAAGGCCGTTGAGTCGGAGACTACAGCTTTCCAGAGCCAGTGTGAGGATCTTTTGGCAGAGCAAAAGCGTCTGCGCGATCTGGCAGATGAAGTTGGGACCGATTTACAATACTACGCATATCTGGAGCCTCTGACTCGTCGCCTGAACGCAGCTGGCGCTGCAAGACTCATTAAAAATGACGACTTTCTGGACATGCTAATAAATTTGAACGCTTGCATAGATTTCATGGACCAACATGTAAGTTATCTCTTCAACCCCCATTTTCAGATTTCTGCTCAGTCTCTCCTATTCTCGATAATATTTGACTACAAGTGATAGCAACAACGTACTGACTTCTATAGCCTGGGTACCGAGATTCAAGCTTCTATAAGACGCGTTATACATCTCTCTTGGAAAGATCGCTTAATCTTGTTCAAATGGCAGTGACCTCCTCACTAAAAGAAGTGACAGATGATGTTGCAAAACAACTCAAAGAGAAGTCGCATACAGATACAGCAGAGTACATCCTGTTGTATGGAAAATACGAAACCATCGTTAGTGATCTTGGCTCGCCAGTCGAGAAGCTCCTGAGGACCGGCGACTTTTCCTTTGCAGGCAAGCAGAAGAGTGTATACCTTCCCCAATGGCAAGAATTTTATAGACAGCTCGTCGACACTTACATCAAGAATCGCGAACCAGTCGGCCCTCTAGTCCTGAACAAACTTCGAAAATTTATCACTGAATCAAACCCAGAAAAGGATTTTAAGGCATTTGCAAGGCTTTGTGTCACATACGTCTTCGAAATCTGCCACAATGAGCTCACTCTCGCAGAGAACTTCTTTCAAGATGGATCCCAATGGAACAAGGACAGTGAGTTAGCAGAGAGGATTGAGCAGAATCGATTCTCTCATTTGGCAACTTTGCACACCTTCCTCGCACCATATTTACACAACGGGGACTTGTCTCGGGCTTGCAACTTGATAAGCTGGCTGGAAGCCACATATCTGACCTCAAATGAAGGAGAATATGACATAGATAGAAAGCGAGACGCTCAGCGGCTAACAGCACACGTTCTCCTTGAGAAGCACTTATGGCCATTATCCGATGGGCTGTTCCTTAAAGCTGCAGCTGCAATCGAACAATTTAAACCGACACCCGAAGATCTCCAAGTCACTGTTACTAAATCAGGTGTGAGGGCGGCACCCGCGAAGAAAGAGGAGCAGACTGGCGAAGCTCAAGACGGAGAAGAAGGTAGCTTCGCAAGTCCTGGCATGGCGAATGCGTACCCGACAGTCAAAACCGCTGTCAGGTTGCTCGTAATGTATAATGATCGGGTCTATGACCGCCCAGTAAGTGTCTCGAGTTTATTTATTTCCATTCGATCTAACAACTTTTCAGAGGACTGGAGATGTGCTCTACGAGATCGTTCATCAAGCAACAGAATCTCTTCAAAAAGCAGCAACTACAATCAAACGAAATTCTACCATTATGGACGCACAGATGTTCCTTATCAAGAACCTGATGCTCATTGAGAATCTCTTCATGACACATGAGATCCCAGACTCTATCCGACAGTCTGCCGAATTTGATTTCTCGCCTATTTGGGATACGATCAGGGAGCTCCAGGATAGGAAGCAATTATTCAATCCTCTCGCGTACTTCACGCCACTACTGAAAGGGAAATTGCTTCCTGCTGTTGTTGATCATCTCTTAGATGCGAGAAAGGAGCTCGAGAGAGTACTTGTGCAGCAGATTACGGCATTTACCAAGTACTGGCAGTCGCGTCTTGGCGACACTGATCCAAAGAAAAGGGGCTCGGTCGAGAAGGCCTCGGCGGAACTGGATGTTTTGCTGCGCAAGGTATTTGAGGACGAGACAACCAGAGCAGCTTTGTGGAAAATGATTCGAGCGGAAGATAATTAGAATTAGGATCACAAGATGTGCTTCAAAAGTGATTATGATACAAAAGCTCACCGTTGTCGTTGTCTCCCTTACTGTAAACGGTTCATCCTCTATTGTAAGCATGAGTTGGTGACGCATTAAAAGTGAGATTGTGATCTATTTGTAAAAAAGGAAAAGTGATCCAAGATTAAAATTTGAGATCTGTGGCTGAAAATGAACAGTAGTCTCTTTTGGCTCTTTTTTTTAAAGCACGATGGAGTCTTTCACTAATCCTTCGTTGCAGTGATTCTTTGTTGAAGGTGCCGAAAGCGAGATGCCTTGGCGGCTTGCTGACATCCCTAAAAATACCGGTATTGCTTGCCACCTACACCACAGACTGTACACCACAAGTACTTCCAAGAGAGCCACCGATGCAAACAACAAAATTCTTCGTTGCACCTCTCATTCCCATTTCCGCTCTCGTGTAATCAAATATTTTACATTCTTTTTTTTGTGCAAAGCGCGCGAATTCTGGTTGTCGAATCACGGGGCTTCACCTTCACCCCGCCCGGCGGACCGACTGCCAGGTGGGCAAAAGCCGATTTACTAACGCGACGGACCTCGAAATTTTGGCTTCGCGTCGCCCTCGGCATCAACGTCACCTTCTCAGAAGCTTTCCATTCATTCACCCTTTCCTTGGTATATCTTTGAGCGACTCGGCGAGGAGCTCGCGATTTGCCCGATCTGCGCCTACGCGACTTCGTTCAAATCCTCGTCTGCAATTGCCTGCAACATGTATGAAGCCAGCGATGCGCTTGTATGAAAAATATAGCAACAGTCTTTACCTTTGACGGGGACGATGCCAGTCTGCAGGTTCTTCCTTCAGGGCACATGTCGAAACGGGGGTAAGCAATATGCGACCTTTTCCCTTTGCAAAGCTGATTTCATATTGCAGATAGTTGCAGGTTTGACCATCCAGGTCAGAATAATAATGCGATCCCCAACGGCAACCGTTTCGCAGCTCTCCAAACACCCCCACATCCCAATAATCGCCGTAACGATGGATTTCATAGCCGACGTGAGCGCCAATGTCTATTTACATGCGACGTAGCTAACAATGTAAAGCTTCTCCAGCAGAGAAACCCACGATCCCATATCTCCTCGACAAGCAGCAAATTATAACGGACCTGGTATCAGAAAGACCGCAATGGATTCTATCTTCGTATGGGCCTGGGAGGCAAGCGCCGGCTCAACTTTTCGGAGGGGAACTTCGGGAAAAGAGCTTTGAGGAGATGCGACTAGACCATTACAAGGCTCTTTCGATCGGTGCCCCCATGGAAGCTGTAGGTTGCGCATATCCGAGCTCTATTTCATCACTGACCGGTATAGGCGCAAGAAGCGGATAGACTATATCGACAAGCCGAACAACAAATTCAAACAATTGTGAACGACGTCGACGGCGCTATTAGGTACATTGTCGATTCAGAAAGAACACATCCAAACCGACTAGATGTCGTAAAACAAGGAGCTGTAGCTGGGGAGGCACAGAAGCCAAACCCATTTGGCACTCCAGCTCCACCTTCTTCGAATGCGAATCCATTTGCTACAAATCAGCAATCACAATCGGCATTTGGAGCTCCCTCGGGGGCATTTGGACAACCTTCCGCCCTCGGCCAAAAGACAGGCGCATTTGGTACACCAGCTTTTGGCGCACCGGCCCAACCTAGCAACGCAGGAGCTTTTGGAAAGCCTTCAGGTCTGGGTCAAAATCCGAGTCCGTTTGGAGCCCCGTCTGTTGGTGGATTTGGACAACCCTCAGCACTCGGTCAAAATCCGAGTCCATTTGGAGCCCCGTCTGTTGGTGGTGGTGGATTTGGACAACCCTCAGCACTAGGTCAAAATTCAAATTCATTTGGAGCTCCTTCTGGCGCAAGTGGATTTGGACAACCTTCTGGGCTTGGACAGAAGCCAAGTCCCTTTGGACAGCAAAACCCGGTCACGAATGCGTTCGGATCTCAACCAGTCACTTCGGGCGCTTTTGGGAATCCTCCCCAACCTGCGACTCAAAGTCCATTCGGCCAGACCCCTTCTTTCGGCCAGCCTAACCCTTTCAATGCAGTTCAGAATAAGGCGGGGATTGCAAATTCCAACCCTTTTGGAGCGCCATCTCCTGCACGCAATCCTTTAGCCGGGCCGTCCAACTCTCAAACGTCTGCAGCTTTCGGAGCTCCTTCCCAAACGATGCAGCCAAATTCCTTTGGAAACCCGCCAGGCCAGCAACCTCTTGGGGGTACAAGCTTTTCTCAGCCAGCGTCTAATCCGTTGGCAAAGTTAAATGGAGCTTCCGCTCCTCCCGGTGCTCTTCCCCAGCACCCTCCCATAGAGAGCTACAGCTCAAGGGCCCAAAACGGGAGACTCACTATGTTTAAGGGGAAAAGAGTGGAATACAAAGAAGACGTACCAGGTGTACGGGAAAGGGATGGCAGTTGGGCCAAGATATGGTTCCCAGGTGGGATGCCATCATTAAATAATGATACCCAGATGGAACAGGAAGTTTACGACGAAAACACAAGAGCAGCATATTTGAATGTAGCTCAAACTGGAATGTTTTCGGATGGCGTCATGCCATTGTTACCTCCTAGAAAGGAGTGGTGTTTGTGGGATTTTTAAGATAAATGTGCAAGGTCGGGGTACGAACCTTGGGAAAACAAGCATTAGGAAGGCAATTTATGAGTGGCCTTGTTGCTTTGTACATAGGCGTCCGAGCAATATTTAGAGGTGGAACCTCACTGTGGCATATTATAGTCAACTACGCTACGGAATACCAGTTTACGAAAACCCATTCATTGCATTGAGAGGTGAATGCGAGGCGGGTAACAAACTTGTATGGATGGTTGAATGAGGCATACGCAATTCCGGTTCAAACTGCACGTGCTGCGCCTGATCGCGACAGGGCGGGGTCGTCAATGGTGGTCTTGATTATCCGGAATCTCAAAGATCGATTCTGGGCGTTCGCATATCGATACCGTCCGTCGACCAAATACTTCGAGTTGCTCCACATCGTCTGAAGTGGCATACGACTGGTGCTGAGATCAGCCTCTCAGCCCTATATCCTTCTCTTGCCGATCGAGGGCACGTGTGGGGAATTATCTCGGTATCTTATACAGGAAATTACCTGGAACTTTCTACGTAATCTGTCCAACTCGCAGGCTACTCGAGTACGCCAGAAGTACTTCTCAGACCGATTTCAACGTTTTGCGCCTGCGAAAAAGCCTCGATTCGCCAGTTGGCAGGTGTTGCGCCGATAGCGCACTCAGTCGTATCATCGCGATCCAACGAGACTGAGTGGCTCTTCCCACAGGAGCTACCAACGAGACTGCTGTAAGGCGAAGTTCATGAGGGATTTACTTCGGTTTCAGTTGCTAACAATACTTAATCAGAATCAAGGCTGACGATCTGAAGATTTCCCTTCGGAAATTCATCGTTTGCCTCACACCACATTCACAGGCATCCATCAGTCATGTCATCCCAACTGCAGCAGCCATTGATCCCATCTCCTCGCACCCTCACCATACCAACCAAGCCCACGGCGCCGATAAAGTACACTTTTATCCCGTCAACTCCACGCTCGTACAGCACGTTGCTCCTCTTCGTCAACGGCCTTGGACTTCCGGCGTCGTCGTGGAATGCTGCTATCACTCACATCCTGAGGCTTTCCATACATCCGGCCATCCTCACCTACGATCGTTTCGGACAGGGCCTCACGACTTCCCGTGATCCCTTGTACGTTTGTTTCCAATTGAGCCTCCCATTCTTTCCATTGCAGTCATACATCGCCCCCATCTCTTCCTTCCGCTTACTTGTCATCGCGGTCGCCCCAATCGGGCATCATTCTTAAATAGGCAGGTGCCAGTGCTAACATCCATTTAGGGACGGCCGACCTGGAAAGGAAAACGGGCATGATTTCGCCGACGTCGTAGACGATTTACACGCGCTCTTAAAGGTGGTGGTCAAGAAGGAGCTTGGCAATGTGAGGCTTGAGGATTTGGGTATCTTGATGGTGGGCGCGAGTATTGGCTGTCCTCTCATTCGGATCTTTGCGCAGAAGTTCCCAGGTTTGTTGGATGGGGTCATCTTTTTGGATTCGAATATTCCGAATGTTAATTACTCGGAGATCTTGCCGGATCCTAGGGCCCCTGGGTTTAACCCTGAGGATGTGGTTGAGGAGGATTGTAAGTCGTTATTTCTCACTCCCCTATCTCTTCAATCTCATCCCACCTATAAGAGTTCCAACATGAGAGCAACTTGCTGGAAACGTCTTATAAGTTCTGGGTCACATTACTGAGATTCAAAGTCTCGTTTTATATCAAGCATACTAATCCCATACAGGCACACTCCTACAATATATCGGCGCTCGCGAAAAACTAATAAGCATATTCGACCTGTCCGTCCCCAACTCCGAAGGTCTCGATCGCCGAACAGGACCCCAACTCCTCCCCAGCGCCTCAAGACCAAAGTTAATCGGAAGCGGCTGGCAAGGTTTAGAGTTGACAATCATTGGCCATGACCCAGAAACCTTTTCGGAAGACGGATTAGAGAGAATGGGTACGCCAAGGAGTATTAGCGATAGGATTAATGAGTATGTTCCCCTCTTCATTCTCATATCTCATACAAATAGCTCCGAAGAGGAGCCATCTAATAGCTCTTCTTCCTTTCACATAAATAATGTATGGTGGTTAATATGAACTAGGTACTGGGCGAAGTATAACGAAGGCCTAACCCAGCTCACCGACAAGTCACGGTTAAGAGGCGTCGTTATTGCGAGGGGTTGTGGGCATTTCATTCAGGTTGACGGGCCGGAGCTTGTTTTTGATGAGATTAAGCATATGTTTCGGCGGTTGGGGTGGTGAGTGAGTACACGAGCCTAGTTCGTTCACTCACTAGGAGCTTGGTCAATACAGTACAGGCCTGGTGAGTGCAGGAACTAGGAGGGAGGTTGGATAGGAATGGGGATGGGGTTAGTAGCAAAGTGGATTTGGCTTTCTCAACCAACGATTTTAAAGTACCGGGCAGTTTTATTTCATGATGAGATGCAATTTTTATGAGATGAGATGATGGTGCTAAGGGGGGCGGAACACGTATGGTTATGAGTGATAAGATATCCAGGGGAGCTTTTGCAATTCAATACTGTAACTGGTTTTTTGCAACCTTTTTTCTTTCTTAAAGAAATACACCCACGTGCAACACTCCACAAGAATTCTGCCTCTACAGTTTTGAAAACAGATCATCTAAAAGAATCGATGGTAGATGGAGAGAGTATCTGCATCTAGATGTCTCTCTTAGAGTCTCGGTCACCATCACCAACCATAACAATGAATTTATGCTACATGTAGACAAGCGACATAGCTCGAGGACTACTCGCCGCACAATCTGAGATCTCCAACTTGATGAATTATACCGGTAGATTCTCATCCTCAATCACGCCATATTTTAGCGCCAACCGACAGGTCATAATGGGGGTGATGATTGAGGCGAGGGGTGGGGTGATTGTTGTTTGTTTGTTGGTGATGAAGTGGACGGTACTTCGTACGCGAGGGACTTTATGGAGTGAAAGCAATCGGAAATTTAGTTGTGTTGGCAGATGAGACCATATACTGTAATAGAATACGGTAGACCTCTCATTTAGGTATAACTGATATGGAGGGCCCTTTGATGGGTTTAAATCTGTTATCTTTATTCGAAATAGGGCTTCGAGGAATTATGTATAACACGCGACACGTACGTGTTATTACAGTGACAAGGGCGAATGGTAGATTCAAAACAATCTGAATTGCATTATCCATGCTGGTATCTACCAATCTCGTCAGACAGGTGACTTCAACGCCATCCCTCAATTTTCCGAAAATATTACTACTACAATAGTACAGCGACGCCTTACTCCTCCCCTTCCCTCGCCCCAAGTCCTCATCGCTCACACCTCATAGATCCCACAACCTCAGATCCACCTAAAGCCCGTGATCTTGACCTCTCTCTGCTTCTTACTATCCTCCCGAAACTTCTCCAATTCCTTCGTCCTCTTAGAGTGCGCCTCCTGCTGGGCCGCCAGCTTAGCCAGATCACCTTCCCGAATCTCCTTCCATTGTTCGCCATGCAAAGCTTTGTACAATTCGTCAGTACCCTTCTCCATGTCTTGCGTCCATTTTCCCAGAGTATTAACCCCAGAGTTCTCGACAAACGACTCAGCGTTCTCCCTCTCCAGTCTCATACGCTTGGCTTTGACGGTTGCTTCGGCCTCTAGATCAGCCTCACGAGCCTTGCGCTTCTTATCTTCTTCTTGCCTGCTTCGTGCTTTGTCAGCTAGATAGCGGAGGCTATGGTTGACCTTTCGTTTTTCTTCTGGGATAGGATCGGCATCAAGAGGTGGTGCTGTGAAGAAGATTATTCTCCCCATGTCATCTTGTTGGAATTGCCGTCGGATATCTTGAGGGATGGCTAGGTTTGCGGCATCTGGCAAGGCGTAGACTTCGATGGGACGAGGGGGGTTGTAGGTATTGTGAGGGGTTTGCGTGGGCGCAACAGCACGAACAGGTGTTGCGGCAGGACTGCCCTGATAGTGGCCGGAGTGGCCATAGTTGGAGAGAGGGTTTGTATGTTGAGTGATAGGAGTAGCACCCGACTGGAATCCCTGAGCGAAGGCGGTTGACTGGTAGTGCGGGGTATGAGTTACGGCTGGGTGACCAGAAGAACTATGAGAACCGTAGGAGTTTTGATGCGCTAGTGGAGCAGGTGATGGCGAGGGTCGAGTTTGAGGATATCCCTGACCGTATTGGCCGGCGATGGGAGTGTGGCTCGCCATAGGAGACGGCAGAGCCGCGCTTGAGTGACGCTGCATGTCGCCCGAAGAGCCGTATCGTGATCGGTCGCTGGTCATTGGACGGCGAGCTGGTTCTGGCTCGGGTGGAGGTGGTGAGGGAGTTGGTGAGGGTGGTGGTGATTCCTTTGTATTGTGAGCGTTTCACTTTCGATATTCACCCAGAAAATTAGACTTACATTTGCCTCACGTGGTCTCTTATGAACGGCACCTACTATCGGCGGCGCATTAGGCGCACCCCAAGTAGGTTTTGGAAGAGGGTCGGTCTCTTTAGCATCTTCTCGCAGAAGATGCTTGATAGGACTTGGAACCTTCTTTGTCGACCGCGGTACATCAAATAAATCCATCTCATAATCCTTCTCTCTGACCTCATCAGGCACGCAACTAGCCCAAGTCTTGATTTTGTTCAACTTGTGTTGCTTTTCGTTATAACGAGCCTCGCAGACATAAACTTCCTTATTGGGAGGAAATCCTCGAGGGCGACCTTTGTTGAATCTCGTAAAAAACATGACAAAACATTTATCAACAATCTCATCCACCTTGTGGTCGCGGTATTGACCAGTCTTGACTACTTCATTCTCGAAAAAGTGCTTTTCAAATCGATGAACAGTCTGCTCTGGACGATAATACCAACATGCGTTAATCCACTTCTGGCCTGTGATATCTTGCCATGTTCGGTATACTTGAGCTACAATTGGTTTCGTCACATCGTTTGGATTGAGTAGATGAACCCAGTCTCCCACCTTCCACATCTCTCCATTATGCAAAATCTCGTTCAGTGGCAGGCGTCCATCTTCATCGGCAAAATCTTCGTCTGGTTTCTTCTTTTCCAGCTCAGCAACAATCCTAGCTTCTTTCTGAAGATCAACTGCATCCTTGTACACCTGACTATCCTCAAGATTGTAAGATTTGGCATTTTCAAACATAAGGTCCAAATCTTTCAACACTTGATCGACGGAAATGTAGTTCTTCCTCTTTGCGCGCTTCTTGATGGTATCCATTGCTAGCGGTTGTTTGATCTCGGCGTAGTATTCCGGCATTACAGACTTGTCGGGCAGCTTCTCAAAGTGCAAAACCTTGAGTTCGTTCTTGTCATTCTTGAACTTTCGCAAAGTCTTTAATATATTATTGATCCGAGCTTCCATTGGAGTATGAACCTTCGGCGGTCTGCCTCGAATCTTTTCGTCACCCGGGCCATCTTTATGCCCACCATCATCCCCCTTGAACTCGCGCTTAGTCGCAGCGGAGGATCGTCGACCCCTCTTCGTACGTCGTCCTCGCGGTCGGTCGTCATCTGTACCATCATCCTCATCGTCCTCCTCGGCCTCCTCATCTTCTTCTTCTTCCTCCTCTTCTTCCTCGGGTTCTTCTGGTGAGGGTTCGCGTTCTGGTGATGGTTCTAGCTCGGGAAGCTCTCCTAGATATGGAAGCTCTGCTTGCTCCGCGGTCAAAACTTTATCATCAACCAACTTCTGCAACTCCTCCTTGAAAAGGCCCTGCATATAAATAGCATCTTTGTGTACTTGGCCCGAGGGTCGATTGTAAACCATCGCATTGTGCCATATGAGAGCGAAATCACGGATAAACTGCTGGTAGCTCTGGTATGTTTTCTTGAGGATTTTTCCCTAGATTCGCCAGTTCAGTAAAGCTTTTAGTTTTGTGCTAGATGTACGTACTCGGATGGTACTAAGGGCGGTAGGCTCCTTGATTATCTGGAAATAATCAGGGAAGTTTCTCTTATTCAGCATGCGCTGAAATGCGAACGAGACTTCGCGCTCAGGACTAAGTACCCAAGGTTAGCCACGAATGCGATGCGCCGGCAGCCATTGTGATTTTAGAAGCGATCTAATATAACCCCACTTAC
This sequence comes from Hymenotorrendiella dingleyae, assembly GCA_003988905.1. Lineage (NCBI taxonomy): Eukaryota > Fungi > Ascomycota > Leotiomycetes > Helotiales > Helotiaceae > Hymenotorrendiella > Hymenotorrendiella dingleyae. The sequence goes on from QYAP01000071.1 coordinate 52,052, forward strand.
TCATTTGGGTCTTTCACATCGCAAATCCGCCTTAATATTCCGTCAAGAATATCTAATTCTTGTTTGCCCAAGACCGTTGAACCGAATTGCGGCGCTGGGGTGGATTCGGAGGCTTGTCGAGAGATCGCATTGTTTTCCTGCGCAGCTGTCGCCGGCGCATTGCTCTGATCAATGGCGGGTTGTACTGTTTTCACCTCAACGGCAGGAGTCTCTACATTCGGTGTGGGAGCTTCCGCCGACATGATGTGTTTTGCCGTACAAGGCTATGTGCGTGCGCAGCTATGTATCGCAGGGTGAAATAATTCAGTCGCGTTGTCGCGAACTCCATGAGGCGAGCAGGAACGAAGGGCCACGCCAAGGGATTGGCGCACAGGCCACGATGCCGCCTTTGCCCAAATGCAGGGCTGTTTTAAGCATCTACACCTTGAGCTAGCAACAGCCTTGTTGGCGTCATTGTTGCCGCGTGCGTACTCGGTATTAATCGCACTTGTCCAAGTGTTCACTAGCGATTAATGGAAGGCCCTCATTATTCAAGAATGTTCCAGCTAAAAGACACGAATCCTCGGTGACATCCGCCCATGTTTAACACATATTACAACACCTAAGTACTCGTGGTATCAAGCTGTATATCTCTCTCCACTTGTCTTTACCTCTCTATTCCTCCACATCAAGCCTCTTCCGCCTCCAAAATGCGAGCCCGCCTTCGTACACCGCAAGGCGCAAGCACCATAACACTTCCAGACGATGCGACAATTTCTGATCTGCTAGCCCAAATCACCGAAAAGTCCTCCATCTCCAAGTTCGACGTCAAATATGGCTACCCTCCTCGGCCGCTGCTGTTGGATTCCTACGAGAAGTCGCAGGCCTTGAATACACTCGATGTCAAACTTGATGGGGAACAACTCACAATAAGCCCGCGAGATGATGCAGATGCCACGGCAGCAAAGCAAACAAAGTCGGCGGTACAGACTGAAGCAAACAAGGGAACAATCTCTCATAAAGGGCAGGCGGATGGATTTTATTTTGGCAATGTTAATGGTTTCCAACAGGCGCCTTCTTCTAAAGTCCAAGAGAAGCCAATTTCCTTGAAGAAGAAAGCAGCTATGATGGAAGGCGATGTACCGGAATTACCTATGCCAAATCGAGGGGCTACACTTGGTGAGTTCAAAGCCTCCGGTTAAGCCTATTTGGAGCATCATTTTGCTAACTATTACTCCTCAGTTATGCGAGTAATGCCCGACGATAACTCTTGTCTATTCCGCGCCTTTGGAACAGCAGTTCTTCCTGGAGACGACCAAAGCATGCCCGAACTACGCTCTCTTATAGCATCTGCCATCCAAGCCGAACCCGAAGTCTACTCCAAAGTTGTCCTAGAACAAGAGCCAGATGACTATTGTCGATGGATTCAAACTCAAGATGCTTGGGGAGGTGGTATAGAAATGGGAATTCTAGCGAAACATTTCGACATAGAAATCTGCAGTATAGACGTCCAGGTACCTCCCCCTCCCCCCCTTTCCCCCACTTCCCCTCTCCCCTCTCTCCTAACACCCACATAGTCCCTCCGCATCGACAAATTCAACGAAGGTCGCCCAAACCGCTGTATCCTAGTCTACTCGGGCATCCACTACGACATCATAGTGCAATCCCCCTCCGAACCTCCCCATACCAAAGCCGACGCACCCCCCGAACTTGATATCCGGGTTTGGGAGAGCGACGACGATGATATCCTGTTCAAGGCGCAAGAGCTGTGTAAGAAATTACAGGATAAACATTATTATACAGATACCGGGGGAATGGCCATCAAGTGTGGCATTTGCGGGATTATCGTTTATGGGGAGGGACAGGCTAGTACACATGCTCAGCAGACGGGGCATTATGATATGGCTGAGGTTCCGACGTAGAGAGTGTGAGAGAGTGTATAAATGATATATTTGCTCTCTACGTCTCCTCCCTAGCTTACAATATCTCCCTGAATTCAAGATTCGAACCTTTCCATCCAACCGGCTTGTTCCTCATCTCACTATGCATGCATTCCCGTACATTTTCCGGCGTTGTAGAGCCATCAAGTTTCTCTTTACAAGAAGTTGGAGGAGGTTCACTCTTTCTCCCGTAACAGAACTGCACACCGTGGGGTATAGTTTGAAGGAGATGAGAGGGGAGGGAGAGGGGGGTCGGATATTGACTGAGATGGTTTTGCATTTCGAGAGGAGGTGAATTTAAGGGGATTAGTAGGGGTATAAACTATTGTAAACTGTATATCCCATCGTTTAAAAAGTAAACCGGCCTATTCCTTTTCCTCTCTGGTTGAATTTCCCCGGGGGGGAGAGGAAATCTCCGGGTAAGTTTGTTGTGAGAATTATCGCAGGGTAACTCGGTTGTGAGAGAATATCGCAGGGTAAGCTTTCGAGAATAAAATCTAATTAAATTCGCCATTCGTAAAAGAGAAATACTATATCGCAGGGTAATCTTATTGATGGGAAGAGATGGTATAAGAAAAGTAGTCCGCCAAATTGAAAATGAGGAATTTGGCTAAGTGTTATTCTCGTCAGCTTACCCTGCGATTTCGTTTTTTTTCTTCGACGCAGGGTAAGTTACCGGGAATAAGATCTAATTAAGTTCGCGATTCGCGAAAGAGAAATACTATATCGTAGGGTAATTTGATTCTGATATGGAGAGGTGGGATATATAAATGCGTTGATACCGTATTAATTGGTTTAGAGCACCCCCCTCTCCCAGTTTTAGCCTCATTATGCCAGACCATTTCAAATAATAGAGATCAAAATAACAGAGATCTCGTTTACGGGAGAGGTTCATTCGCGGGAGAAGCTCTCCCATTAACCTTAATTCTCTGTAATGGTCTGGCACAATGAGGCCAAAACCGGGAGAGGAGGGGGTGCTCTAAACTAATCAATACGGTAATTCCCTCATTTTCAAGATTAGCCAGGTGTTATTCTCGGTAACTTACCCTGCGACCCGGCCAGGGAAATTTCGCAGGGTAAGTTACCGGGAATAGGACTTTGCAGAAATCAAAGAGAGGAAAGAAAGAAATAGGCAAATTATTCCATTCCTTCTATATTTCTTTAATTTCCAATTTCAACAAACCTTATTCCCAATAATCTTACCCTCCTCTCCCCCCCCCCTCCCCCCCCATAAATTCCCCCGAATAACCCCTCTCAAAACCCATAAAGTAATCGCAGAAACCATCAGCCTATCATCTAATGACTTCAAACTTTCCTCCTTTTCAATTTCCATTTGGCGAAGTACTATTCTCGGTAGCTTACCCGGTGAGAGGGGTTCGCAGGGTAAGTTACTGAGAATAGTAAGTTATTTGATGTGATTTTTGGATTTATGTTTGTGGGGGGGGGGGGGGGGGGGAGGTAAGTTGGGGTGAAGAGATGGGTGGAGAGAGGGAAGAGGGAAAGGGTGAAGAGGTGAGAAATAAGTGGGAGGGGAGGGAGGGGGAAAAAGGGGGGGGAAGGGGGGTTTTTTCACTTAAACTATTCCGCAAGACATCCCCTCACTACTTTCGCCCTTCCTCCACCCCCCTCCCTTTTCACCCTCCCAATCCCAAATACCCACCCTCCCACCTATCTCTCTCTCTCCCTCACCAACTTCCAAATCTAGTGCCACTAACGGGAAACACCCTTACACCTCACAATCATCTCACTCCTTACCGTACTAATTGGTTTAGAGCGCCACCCCCTCCCGTTTTTGACCTCATTATGCCAGACTATGAAAGAGAATTGAGATTAATGGGAGAGTTTCTCCCGTAAACGAACCCTCTCCCGTTTTTGGGGCCTCTGTCATTTTGACCCCTATTCTCTCAGATACCCTCGCACAATAAGGTAAAAAAAAAAAGGGAGGGGGGGGGGGCGCTCTAAACCAATTAATGCGGTATTTCCTTCCTCCCTTCACTTCTCAACCTTTCGCCCTTTCTTTACCCTTCGCCCTCCCTCCAACCTCCCTCAAACCTCCTTTACCTTCTTTTACTTTAACTCCCTTTACCCCTCCCTCACTTCATAGCCATCTTAACCCTCTCTCTTAAACCCCCCTCAACCCACCTCTTCCGCACCCTTCTTCCCCTACCATCTTCAAACCCCTCAAAATTATTCCCCCCATTGCCCCAAAATATCATCACATCCACCCACCCACCTACCCACCTCCCCTCACTATCTTATCTCGCGATCATCCCCTTACCCAGATTCGCGAACCCCAAAAGATCAACATCCCCAAAGCTCAAACCCATCTCTTGGCGTGCAGCGTTCATACATGGTTCTCCACACTCCACACTCCTCAAGACAAACGACACTTCATCTCTTTGAACTTCATCTCCTCGCTACTGCTTTGAGTGATGACCAGAAACAAAGCATTCAGCATCTATAATAAGATGCGACAAGAACCAAGAACCAAAGACAAAGAACAACAAAGCTATCATACTCGTTCTCACATCACAATCATGAAAAACCTCTTCTCTTGTATCTTTCAAAATTTCAAAATCTCAGTCCCGCAGCTCGTAGCTACAGTCCACATGTATAATATGTACAAAAGAATGGAACCCAAAATTTGATCAACGAAGTTGCGATCGGATCCCCATCATCTCACTTGCTTTCTTTCCCACGTCTATTTTCCCTTTTAAAAACAAAAAACATCAAACACTAGTATGAGGTTTCCACTAACGTAAGTATGTACTCCCTATTTGTCCTTCTTTGCAGTCACAACTTCTAGAATAAGCGTGTGAGTGTGATGTGCCGTACTGCAGCAATGCCCAATGCCTGTATATCTCAAGGGCGTAAGTATAAACGGTCCAAAAATTCTCCAGATCGCCCAGTCCAGCCGGCACATCAGATGTAAAAATGTGCGTTCTTGTTAAAATCGAGGGAAGAAAATTCGTTGGTCGGAAGGGTATTGAAGATTTAACCAGATGGGGAAGCACCGAGGAAACCCCAGTATTGCTCGGCCTCGAATTGAGCAGCAGTGTTTGTCTTCCACATGCAGTTGAAGGTGCTGAACAGAATGACAGAGCTTGGGCTGGACTCGTATGCTGACTTGATGGAGGCAATAGACGCAGCTTGGTTCTCGGTGGAAGGAATGGCCTTGCCGTTGGTCTCTCCCTGGGATGGCCATCCAGTCTCAGTGATGACAACAGTCTGAGACGAGTTGGAAAGCTTTGTTCGGAGGTTGGTGACTTGGGTAGTCAAGAAAGATCCAGAGTCAGCAGCGGCAACTCCGCCATCGAAGAAAGGATGAGAGTTGACAGCACAGTAATCGGAAGAGTCGCAAAGCTGAGGGTTTGTGAGCGTAGCGGCAAGAGTATCGACTGTGACAACGGGTCCAGTGTATCCTGCAGTCTTGAGAAGGTTTCGGGTGGTGCTGATAGCTGCAACTGCAGTAGCTGGGTCTCCACCACTGTTGACATACTCGTTACCGACAGAAATGGTATCGAAACTGCTCCAGTCACCAGCAGCGGCGGCAACGATGAGTGCAACCTCGCTCGAAATTTGAGTCAAATCGTAGATACCGGCGAACAATTTCAAGCCCTTTGCCTTGGCAGCTGTGAGGACAGTGGCAGTTTGATCGCAGTCAGTGCCATAAGTACGGACAACAGAGTAACCGGAAGGAATCGACTCGAAATCTTGGGTAACTTGAGATTGAGTTTTACAGCTGTTGTCGGAGTTGTATGGCGAGTATGAGAAACCATAGCCACCAGCGGATGAGGAAGAGGTTGCTGTTGAAGCTGCTGCGGTGGAAGTGGCAGAGGTTGCAACCACAGCGGCGGCAGCGTTCTCGACGGGTGCTGCTGCTGGGGTAGCAGATGGCTCCGAAGCGTATGAAGTCACGGTAGAGACTGGGTTGCCGGCGCTATCGACGTAGACGTAGATCTGGGCATCATCACGCTTCTCTGCGTGTTTGTGAACATGTCTGTTGGATCCTACAAATCTGTTAGCAGATTCTCTTTTTGACTAGGGGAGGATGAAAACTTACGGTGAGGCTGTGCGGAAACAAGCTGCAACAGCGATACAGCTGCGATGGCATAGGAGGTAGTCTTCATCTTGAAATTCGGAAAAAGTCTAACGTTGTGATATGGTGTTTTGTCTGAACCGACCAGCGGTAGTTAGTAAATGAACGTGTATGAAATGAAAGTATGCGTGACGTTGTCTCAAAAGTTGTTGACGTCTGCCGTGTAAATTTTGGCAATCTGGAATGGATCGACGCTGGTCGAGGGCCTAGTCTTATGAGGGTGACAACTGAAAGAATGCCCTTGTGGCACATGTCTCATTGTCCAACAGTTCCCAAAATAAACTCGTGGTACTCGGGTAGGATATATAGAAAGGAGACGCCCACACACCTTTGTCTATGTACTTCCTACACAAAGATAGGCTTACGTCGTCTCGGCTCGTGGTGTAAATGAATGTGCAGGTACTCGAATTCGCAGTCCCAGACCGCTGGGAAGAATGGACTAAGGTTCAAAAAGTTGAATGATGTTCCAATCTGAGGGAGTGTTGAGCAATAGCAAGTTCCAGAATCGAGCTGAGCTTGCAGCCGGGTTGCCAAGAGTACGTGGTAGTGAGTGAGTGAGAGTAAGCCGAGTTGTAGATGTCAAGGCAGGTGGGCGGGCGAGGGATTAAGAGGGAGCGAGGGAGCGTAATTGACTAAAGCAGAAAGAGTGTAATTGTCAAGATGACGGTGGTGAGGAAAGAGGGAGGGTGGAAAGGTGGGAAGTGTGGAAGGAACGACCTGACATATAACGGGCGGGTGGAGGAGTGGAGGAGAGTGGAGGAAGGAGTGAGTGAATGGCCAAGTGGGTACGGGGCCTCGTCAGTGAGTTTAATTCTACACCGGGGCAAGCGGGAGAATCAGGTACGGCGCGGTGAGTGCTGGCAGGGACCATCGAAGTGGAGAGTGAGGGGAGCCAGTGAGCAGCCATTGAGCCACGTCTTTCAAAATAGACCAACGGGGGTGAGAGCGAGCTCCACCAGCTCGACTGAGAGCTGCAGCTTTCGGCACCGTCGACTGCTTTTTGCCCAAATGGTGGTGGTCGTGGTGGTTGGCGGGTAACTCTTTCCTCTGCACTGCAGATCTGGTGGTAAGAAGGAGGGTAAAAGCCGTGCTGAGCAGACCTCGATTTCATAGGTACAGCGCGGCTATGAAGGTCTGGCTGTGAAGCCATGAGAAATTTGATATTGGCGCCGTGTATGGATTCTGGCAAGTCGACTCGAAGCTGTCCACTGGTGCTTCTAGAAGGTGTGGTCTGCTGAGGGGCCTGGACGTAGCACCGACTCAGGGCCGTAGTGGATTTCCCGTTACCTACGACGACCCGGAAATGCACTTGCACTGGCAGCTTGTTACCCAAAAGCCCAAAGCCCAAAGCCCCTGCCATAGCGTTCTGGTGCGAGCACGAACTGTCACGCTCATGTACGAAGAAACTGCTCGGTACTGTTGATTGCGAACTCAAGCATCACACAAACGGTTGTGTTCTGTACTTGGTACACCTGGAGAGAAACTGAACCCCAAGATACGCGGCTTCGGTACACCAAAAGGCCCGGCAGGATGCCTTTACGAGCACTGCGAGAGAGCGAGACCATGTTTGCCATGTGAGGGATTTGCATAGATAGAGACCGAGATGAGTTGAGGGATCAGACTCACAGGGCTTTCGCTCATCACAACGGCTTCTTTTCACTTGCCAACCGCCTGCTAGCCGCCTACTAAACGTCCTTACTGTAAAGGAAGCGCTCCGGGGGTTTGGGGGCTTGCCCCCAAAGAGCACTAAAGTGAGGTACTTTCCACTGGCGCACGACAGCTCTGGCACTTGTTGGCACGAAGTTGGGATGAACTGTCGTGCGTGGCATGCTGGCCTTGTGCCTGAGTGGTGTGCCTGAGTGTTCCTGGCCCTTGAGAAAAAAGGGTGTCCAGAATTGGCGCTTGATGATGAGCCGAAAGGGGGGACGGACCTCCTTACCGGATTGTGCCTGTACGCGAATTCGGTTGGCCTACTATCAAGCAACTAGTGTATAAGATAAAACAGGTGGCTAACTGTCAATCGACAGAGTTCTGTATTCCTGGTCGATAGATGGTTAGTAGTAATATAAGGTGGCGTGGAGAGTCTAGTGTTTCTTCATAAATGGTAGGGGTGTAGAAACCTGATATATCAGGTTTAAATATGCTAACCGAATATTTGAAAATCGACGATAATTCTTAAATAACTGACCATGAAGGGTGCCTACGAATTTATGGATGACTAGCGGCTAGTCCTAATCAACGGTTAAGTCACGGTTAAGTGAGGGTAGAGTAATAATCAACCTCGGCTTGGCACGGCTCGGCATCGTAGCCTCTGAATCAACAACAACACCAGGAATGATATATCCTCAGATTCGGCTGATTCAGCCAAATTTGATCTGGCTAGGCGCTTCTCTACTCGGGAGACTCGTGGTGCATGGATGATGCATGGTGGCGGGCAATGCATTAGGTTGGTTGGCATGCTCGGCATCGGGCAGGGTGTCGCTAGATCTGCACCCCGTATGTTTATCCGGATTTTGTCAACCGTTCCTTAATCTGGTGGTTATCGTGAATTTAAAAACTAATCGTATAAAATCGTGGACTATACTTAATCAGATATTAGAATTAATTGTGCTTAACCGAGATTATACGGTAATGTCAAGTTATACATTTGAGCCCAAATAACCCTCATTGGCTGGTTGTTTGACGGTTCTCAAGGAAGGGCAAAATCCGGTAAGGCTTGCAGCCAAGTTTGCCAACGAAAATCTCATCGGGGCCAGCGGGTTTGCCCATCATCTGCGGTCTCTACCGTGATGATTGCTTGGCAGGGCAGAGAAGGCTCGTCCAACCAGATGTCGACACTCCTCTTTCTGGCCTTTCCAAGAAACCTGCGACGAAGGAAAAAGCGCCAAGTGTTCGTGATTATGACGCGAAAAGAGGAGATGCACAAAAAAAATGTGCAAAAGAAATTTCATCCTGCATAAAATCCATAAAATTAAGCGGCCGACCAGACGCCGGACCAACCAGGAAACGAGGGTACCTGGAAAGGGCTGTTGACCCCTGAGAAGGATCGAGAAGATCTCCGGATGAGGCGCCATTTCCAGCCAGATGGCCTAAAGAGGAAATGCCTATTTTCCCTCGTCCCGAATTGTCCGAAAGACAATCAAGGCTAGATTGAAAGACAATCTCGCCAACCACAGACCATCAACACCATCGCTGCCTCGCGAAAGAGGCAGAATATGTAAGGCTCACATGAGGTGTGCAGCGATTTGCAGCTCACGGCATATCGTCTGATCAGGAAGGGAAACAGCTTACCCACATCAAATATTTCGAGGTTCTGCGCTGATGTTGTATTCCCTCTTCACCAACCATTCTGGTCCTCGACTTTGCAAGAGTGCTTTAGGATGACTTTTGACGTGATATTGGGAGGGAATGTGGCCATGGCTGACAATTACAATACTGCTCACCCACCCGAGCCACCACTCTTTGAGTTGGTGCCAGCAGCACTGCAGTTCGCTAAATTCAAAGACGGTGGTTCATCAATAGTGGCTACTACCGTCCTCAATAACCACTGCAGCAGGAACATCCCATGCCTGTTTCTCCAAACAAATACTCCCAACTCCAACGAGAATCGCTCCCACAGGACGTACTGCAATGTACATTTTACGAAAAGCACAATGTGACCATTCTACGGAGTACCCAGCCCTCAACATCCAGCAACCCCAAATCGAGAGAACACCAATTACTGATCTCAATGCATCCCCCTCGGCTTGATGTCAACAAAGGATCGCAATTGATGACGAACCCTGGGAATCTCGTACGCGACCGTCGAAACTTAAATTTCAATCCAGCACTCAGCCACTCCGTCCCCTGTAGGGTCCGAGTTGTTCCATCGTACGGTTACAGTACAAGGTCCCGCGACTCGAGTACGAGGTAACGTTCGCTAAAGTGCAAGTGCACAAATTCTTATATGTTTCTGAGTTGTCGTTTTTGGCTTTATGTTGCGGGTTTGAAGTTTTTGGGTGCGTTTCTTGATATGCTGTACTTGCTGTACTTATTTTCGTTCTGCTTGCTTGTGTTTCCCGATAAGTATCTGGGTAGACTTTATGGGCCTATGAGTTTTGAGTCGAGGGTCAATTGAGAGTCTTTTTATACAGACTTAATAGCAAGAATGTGAAGGACGAGAGGAAATGCGTTGGTTCACGTTGCGGCTGAAGTCCGAGGATTTATACTCCGTACAGGTTTTAGAAAGCTCAAGAGTTATTTGCCATAGTCCTCATGGACCAGAACAGTTTTCAAGTCATCAAATTGCCATTTATATCGCCTCACCACCTGTCAAGAACTACTCCCCTTTCTACACCTCTCCCTCTCCCTCTCCACGGCCCTCACAAACCACAGCGTCGCCACAACCGAATGCACAAACAACACCAACCAGAACCCCATCACAGCAACAACAGAAAGAGCAGCAGCTACCAAAGAAAGCGTTGTAAGCCCATAAGCCACACTAGTAAAAACCTCATTACCCGCCAGTCGCGGAACCGCCAGCCCAACCTGAATCGCACTTAACAGCACCGTCACAAAAGCAAACGCCGCAAAGAGCCAAGCGAAATGTCTTCTGAAAGCCTCTTGATACCACGACGAACTCGACATGAAACCTCCAGTTAGTTTCTCGAACGAGATTGCCGGGACGAGAAGACGGTAAATGGTATTCAGACGAGAGAGGCGTAGTTCGCCGTAGTGATATCTCTCATCGACCTGTGTCAAGGTACTCGTATCTACATGTTCCAGAAATGAAGAAGCGAGACTCGTCCATTGTTTCCAGCTCATACTTTCAGGAATTAAACCACTTGATAGAGCGATGTTGAAATCACTGCGATATTGGATTAACCAAGTATACGATAATAACATCCCACACGCACTCTTATACACCTCCTCACCACCACACAAATACTCCTCCCACGCCTCAACATCACACACAAACTCCGGTAGCGGCTTCAAATAAATATGATGTTCGAACCATACCAGATGCAGGTTTACATCTTCGGCGATGTAGATTTTTCGCCCCAGGTGTAGTTGGCGGTGCAGGGGACGGGCGGCGCGGGGCAGGCCGGCGAGCCAGAGGTGCTTGCGGATTTTGGAGAGGCGCGGGGTGGATAGTTGGGTGCTTAGGTAGGTTGGCATGTCTTGTGCGGGTTGGAGGACGACGTGCCGTGTTGGTTTGAGGGATACGTCGTTGAGGGTTATGGAGGCTGGGAGGTTGCATTTCCAGGAGGTTGCGAGGGAGGCGGATTTTGAGATTGGGGGTTTGRGGGGGTGGTGCATTTTTTGGGGGGGGGGTCTTTTTTTCTTTCGTCTTTTAAGGTTCCTTTTTCTTGGTTTTGGCAAGTGCACAATTTTTGCTTTTTAGATGGTGAGGTTTGGAGGTGGTGATGGAGATGTGAGGCTGAGTTGCAGTGTTGTACAAGTAGGCTGTAAGGCGGAGTGGTGCGCCTAGGTGAGTTGGGGGCTGAAAAGTTTACCTACACGTACTGTACTTGTTATGGAACGTTGACTGCTTTTGCTCGAGGGAGGTTTTGGATTTTGATTGCGTGGGTTTCTTTCGTTTTTTGTTTTACCGCATTAATTGGTTTAGAGCGCCCCCCTCTCCCCTCTCCCCTCTCCCGTTTTTTCCTCATTGTGCCAGGCCATTAAAGAGAATTGAGGGTCAATGGGAGAGTTTCTCCCGTGAACGAGCCTCTCCCGTAAACGAGACCTCTGTCATTTTGATCTCTATTCTCTGAATTAGTCTGGCACAACGAGGCCTAAACGGGAGAGGGGGGGGGGCTCTAAACCAATTAATGCGGGATCCTGTTCTGGAAGGGAGGTACCCCTCTTCCTATCCAGAAGCAGATGCTACAACTGTACATCTCACTAAATCACAGAGCTAATTCTTCCCCCCTATTGCATATAACAAGCACCAGAAATGCTCCGGTGAAAAGCATTCTGCGGCTTTGCTACCTCGCTGAAAGGCAATTAGTGGTATATATAAGAGCAAGATATTTTGTGGGCGTGTTGTTAGTCACTGGATTTATTGCGTCTGAAGGTGCTCTCTCTTGCCATATCTTTCTACTTGCCTCGATATATCTATCCTACTTTTTTGTTAGATATTTATTGCCATATTGGTGCCGTATACGGTAATGAGAGGGTGTTAGTGTGGAGTTAATGTTAGTGTGGAGTTATATTTAGATGGGAATAGAAACAGGCTATAGATTTGATAATTGATTTTCTCTTCTTCTTTTGTGTATTTTCTTCCAGAGTTTCACTTGTGGGTCATGGTGTAAAACCCCAGGACGTTACGTTAGCAGTTAGTTTTTTGAGTTAGTAGTTAGGTTTTTGAGGCAGGCAGGCAGGTAAAAACGGGGTAATCTAGTTGTGAAAGGGGTACGCTACAACTAAGAATCACATTTATACCGCGCTAGCATGGAGAAATGAAGGGGTTCTCTACAAACAGAAAGATGGTAATGCATGCATGCGTGAACTTATACGTGTTATAATATCTAGATTTATGAATCATAATATAACGTACCGGCCCGGTCCTCTTTTCTCAACCTTCCAACTTCCAACTTCCTTCCTATATACCCATCTCTCCCTACTCTCAACACCTCCATCTTCATCCATCAACCGTGTTCCTAAATTAAACTACACTACCATAAACCTACTCATTGCCCCCCCCCCCCCCACCTCTTACGTTAACCTACTCTCTCAAAAACCAACCTTACCCTCACACAACCAAACGAACCAAACACAATCGAACGAACCAATATCATAAACCGAAAGCCCCAAGCCTCTCATTCAACAACATACCGGTAGCTGGTCTGGCACGGTAAAGTTAAAGTACTTTTCTAAACCTGGAAAGTGAAGCGAGGAGAGACTAGGTGTCTCAGGAGGGAGGATAATTAACTATAGTACGACCGACAAATACCGTAGATGAAGCAAGATGAGTGGAATGGCGTAGAGTAATTAAATGTACGAGGATACTCAGGATAGTATTAGCCGTCGTTCCAGTACTGTACGGCCTTTCAACTCGGCGGATAGCAAGGAGCGTGATTACAAAACTCAACGACTCGTTTACGTGATTCTGTAAATGGTATTAAGCTAGCTGAACTGAGTTGTGTTTTTATACTACGAGTGAGTACTTGACTGTCTTCTCCGCCTCAGCTCAACTCACTATACATGCCAAATCATCACGCTGGCCAGCCAGGTAGGTAGACTTCAACTCTTAAAAACATCAACAAGCCATATACAGCACATCAACACAGCCATACTGTAAGTATTTCAGCAAAAGGATATATCATTGTCAACGCTTTCCTCATGTCTGAGCGTAGAATTACAGTACACAAGTACAGCATACAATTACAAATTACAAAGTCACACTTCCCACCCCTTTTCGTTTGCCGCCCAGTTCGATTAACCATCAAATCATTTGACGCCCAAGCAATGCAAAAAAGAATCCAGAGTGCCACCAAGCAGCCAAACGTTACTAATATAACAGTCGTGTGTCATCATCTCATCTACCATTCCTCTACCCTCTATCCCACATTCCTCATTCCCTCTAAACGCTTTGCCAAAGTCAGCTCACAGCAGGAAGCGCGAGTTTACTACTCGTCTTCCTCGTCAAAACCTTGGTAATAGCATGTCTGATTGTGATTCCCGCCTTTTCAATTTCTTTTTTCGTAAGACCGGTGGTGATGCAGACTTTCAGAGCAGGTTGGAGTTTCCACGTCTCGTCTTTGCCATTGCTCCCGGGGGCTACGGGCATGCTTTTTAGGCGGGTGACGAGGACGCCGTTGGCCAGGGACTTGCATTTCTGTTAGCTATGGAAATAAATGTGAGATGGAGGAAGGCTTACTTCATCTACACACTCCTGCAAAACCCGCTCTTGCTCTTGGATTGTCAATCGTCTCGAATTGACAACCTCGGGCTTGAGAACAAGCAGCATAACAGGGTTATCCGGCGAGCTCGTACAACGGACCCAGTCGCTTCGAGGATCTAATTGCGCTCTCATGGCCTTGATATTCTCTCGACACTGTACCAAGATCTCTGGGTTGACCTGAAGCATATTTAATGTCTCGCTTGCCGTGGTAGCAAGCATAGCGGGTAAAGCAGCTGAGAAAGTGTAAGAAGCCGCACTGATACGTTGATGTTCAACGACATCGGTAGACCCGGCACAGAATCCTCCACCTGAGCAGAGAGGTCCAGCGAGCGAGCCGATCAACATATCGACTTGTGAAGCGTCTACATTCTGGTGTTCCGTCAAGCCACGACCCGTTCTGCCGAGGACACCAAATGACCAAGTCTCGTCAAGCATGAGACGGAACTTATAACGAAGTTTCAGCTCAATCTACCAAGTTGTTAGTAGCATTTCTTGTTTTCAGAGAGGGTGTTTCTACCAATTTTGGCAAATCAACGGAATCCCCAACCGTCTCAAACAAACCCTCAGTGACGATGAATCTCCTTGTGAGGGGCTTTTTTGCCTGTTCCTTAATAACCTTCTGTAATACACGTTCCAGATCCTCCATATCGTTATGCTCAAAGTATCGGACTGTACTTCTGCAAATCTGTAGACCTTTCCGTATAGAATAGTTGACGGCTCTATCCGCAACAATAACATCTCCCCTCTTGCAGAAAGCCGGAATCACACTGGAAATGGTAGAAAAGGCATGGGCATAGACGATACAGCCTTCAGTGCCCAAGCATGATGCAATATCGGCCTCTGTCTTCATGTGCACGTCTTGAGTTCCGTAGAATTGAGGGGGCCCGCAAGGTCCTACACCGTATGTCCGCAGAGTCTGAATAGCCTTCTCTTTGACCTGTTCATTTCCAACAAAGTTATAAAAGTTGTAGGACGCAAGATTCGTGACGGTTCGACCATTGGAGAGTTTTGACTTTGGCCCAGTTGGTCTATGAGAATAAACACATTAGAGAGCGCTTCAAGTGCGGGGTTTCCCAGAACTTACCCAACAATAACTGGTAATTTCGCATCCTCCTCCTTCTCAAACGGAGTCCTCTCTGCAACTAAAGGCTCCGGAGTCCATTCATCAACAAGGTCATCAATTTCCTGTCTCCAATTTAGCGCACGCCCTCTCCTTCCAATTCCTGCAGAATGCGCCCACCTCTTCTGTTAAAGTCACAAAATTTCCAGTATGCGTAGCGTATGAAGGCGAAAGAAGGTAACGAATGAAGAAGATCACCAAGATCAACTCGATGGCAGAACGGACTGGGTCGTCTTGATAGCTGGATCGGATGTAGCGAATTAGCATTGCAGAGCCCGGAACCTTTTGGAACTTGTTGGTGATTTCCTGGATCCATTGGACCAGGAACTGTTGGGCATCTTGAAAGTCCATCCTGTCGCTGGGCGGTGCAAGAAGGACAGGAAGAAACGGTAGTCAATTCCCCTATCCAAATTATTTGTCGCGAGGCTCGGCGCGTCGGATCACAAACGCACCGGCCCGCGATCCATGATGACTAAGAAGATACAATTGGCACTTGAGTACAGCAGAAACTCTTTGAACTGGGCAAAGGAGAATATTTAAATTTCTATTGTGGATGTCCTTTGAAAGTAAAGTGATGTATCACGTAGAGAATATTGCCTGTAGAGCCTCCAGAAGGCTGGCATTTTTACGAGTTATAGTGAGAATGCACAGACTCTTAATCAAGGTGAAGACTGAGGTACGTGAAAGTTATCTATCACCAACTCAACCATGTACGATACTGCCTTGTAGTTACTTGCCTATGGTTACTTTGATGAGTTTATATAGCACTAGGTAGACCCAACACGATCATTTCGTACTGAGCACTAGTCACATCACAAACATATATGTATGGTTTGAACAGTCCTACCTGTTTATCAATGGAGATGGGTAGAAATATTTGTCTTCACTTTAATTAATTTCATGATATTGTAAAACCTCGTATTATGCTGCATCATATAATACAGCGCCGTATACCCAGTTGCGAAAGATCAAAACCTCGCATGCTGGACCAGATATGTAGTTCCTCACAAACGCTTATGAGAAAAGGAAAGGGAAACAAATGTCTAAAAGCCGTGTACCATGCAAACACCCAAACAATTACTTAAGACACCATGACCACCCATCAAGCCAAAAGTCATCGTAATGTACTACCATTCTCCACCTCCCTCTTCTATTATACACTCCCCTCAACTACTCATTCCAATTTGCTCTTAAAATAACCGTACTTTCGTGTCGGATGTCGCAGTTGCGGCAGCCCCACTGCTGACCGCTCCAGTTCCGGTCTCGTTACGACCGCGAGTGTCGTTGTTGTTGAGATTGTTAGGTTGGTACAAGTTCATTGGGATGTTTGATGTCAAACTATCACTCAAGATGTTCTTACCAGCCACGGCTGGACCGACAACTAGAGCAAGAGCAACAACAAGCAATACGAAGTACAAGACTGCGTATCTCCAAACACGTCTCTTACGGAGCTTGGATTGCTTCATCGAATAAATTGGTGGACGAATTTGGCGACTACAACGAATTAGCATATTTTCAGACAGCAATGGAGCGGTGGATAATTACCTGGGTCGAAGCCAGAAAAGCATGACAGAGTGAGCTTTGTCAACGTGAGGAATAGCGATGATTGGAAACATGATGAACAGGAGAACGTGACCGAGAACGAAGTCACCAGCAAACATTCCAAGTTCGGTGATCTTACAGAGGAATTCACGTGCCGGTTGAGAAACGGAATGCCATCCCATAGAGTACCACTTTCCGGTCCAGAAAGCAATGTTGGATGTATCTGTCTTCATTTCACGGGTCAAGGCAAGAGCGATGATTAGCTTGTAGACGAATCGCTGGATGGCAGTAGCTGCGATCATTCCGAGCAAGGCCTTAGAGAACACGAAGCCTTCGAGGAAGAACATAACCTCAAAGACAACAATGAGCATGATGACGGCAATGGCGTGTGCAATAGCGGCAAGCACGGAACCGAATTTCTTGCAGCACATGCTGAGGACTGGACCCATACAACAAGCCATACCGAAGAAGCCCATAAGAACACCGGCGTTGACAGCGATTGGCGCAAAAGCAACCACACCCACACGAATGAGAGATGCAGTTGGGGTGATCGAGGAGAGCGATGGGTTGTTATCAAGGATAACACCAGTTTGAGCGTTGATGAAAAGATATGGGATCAATGTGACAGCAACGACAAGAAGGGGTCCAACAATTTCTCCCATAATGATATTTCCGAAAGGAGCACGTGCCACGTCGCCCGACATTTTGGATGAAGGGTCACCAAGAATCTTGCGTTTGTAACCAGTGACTCTGGTACGAGACAAGCGGCAGAATGCAATCCAGGAGGAAGAATGGGATCGAGAGTTTCCTCGAGATAGCCATCTCAAGAAATCACGATAATCGATGAAGAAGTCGTTCCATGCGAATTGATGGGGGTTGTACAAGAAAGGAGATGCGCACATGGCCAGAAGAGAAATCCAGAAGTAGATCAGAGCTGGTTGCCATACTGTAAGGGTGGCAAACAGAAGCATCATCAAGGACCGGGCTCCAATGTAGATGGATGGACCGGCAAATCGCGAGTACAGAACACCGAAAGGAATGCGAGCCGTGGCAAAACCACGACCGGTACCAATATATCTGGCACCTCCAAAGGTCAAATCTTGCTGAACGGCGTTGGCGTAAATTTGGCACACGAAGACTTCGAAGAATGGAGACAAGGAACAGAACTGCTTTCCAAGACGGGTTGCAGCACGCCAGAAACCACGCTCTGTCAATTCTTGGACCGTAAGCGGAACGAAAGAAATGACGAAAACGATCAGAATGGACATGATACAACGCCAAACCCAGTTCAACACAGGCGTGACATTGGCACATCCAGTTGGGTAGAGGGGATCGGTAATTGGGACGTTGACGTTGTAGTTGCAAAGAATGGTCTCGTGGCGGAGGGCTCCCAGGTTGATCAAACAGATCATGAACATTTGCACCGACAACATAATGAACATGTTGTGGAAATGGAAACCGGGATGGGCGTAGTAGAAAGAGAGGAAACGATCGAGAGGAAGTTGCGTTCCCAAGTAGTAGTACTCGCGAGACAACATTTGCTCTCCCATACCAGTTCCAATCTTGGTGGTGAAGTTGAGAATGGAGCCGAAACCCAAATCACGACCCTTACCGCATTGATAGTATTCGCAATGCTTGATGCGGCCACCACGAAGTAGAGCAGTCATACCAGCGTAAATATCCTCGTTAAGATGAAGACCCTTTTGAGCTTTGGAAACACCACCCCGCGTACACATGAATGTGGCGTTGAGGAAATCGGGATGACCGTAATGGAGTTTACCACCAATGGCTGCGAGAGTACGAGCAAAGAGAGTACCGAATGTCTGTTCCTTTCCAGCAGCAACATCACCAAGAATACCAATGTTCTCAGAGAAAATATATTCACGAGCTCCGAGAATGGCAACTGGATCGGTCTTGGGGTTCTGGACGCCAGGTGTGTATGGTGAGACATTGTCGGTGGTCATCTCCTCGAACTCAGCGAGAACGCTTCGAATCTTGAGACATTCTTCGAGATAGTTGTCCTGATTGGCATCAATAAGTTGAATGTATTCACCACGGTAGAAAATGATGGCGTGGTTTTGGTTGTCGGACTTTCCATCACCAAGAATTGGGTTTCCGGAGAGTTGAACGCGGAACTTTGGTCGACGCATACCATTCTCCATAACCTCAGAGTGACCATCGATCAAACAAGAGTACAAACGAGGCTCATCACCCTCATTGACAGGCGCTTCTTCGTCAAGGTAGGCAATTTGAAGGTCGGGGTAAGCACGAAGCAAGAACTCGGTGTTCTCCATCTCCTCTTTCTTGAACTTGGCATAACGTTGCATGGAAACGACGAGCTTGAACTTGCGTCGTGCCATACGCTCGAGTTCGCGTTCAAGTTTGTCGGAGTTACCACCAAACATTTGGACAACCTCGGGGTTTTCAACACGGTACAGCAACTTGATAGCACGACTGTAGTTCATAAAGCCAGAAATGGTACGGTAGAGAGTTTGGAAACGAAGAGACGCCCAAATTCGAGTACGGAGAGTATACTCTGGTGCAGCCGATTTGAAACCAATGCAGTAGAAGGGTAGATCATCAATCTTGCCTTTGGCGGTATCTTTCTCGTTCTTCTCGTAGTCGCCATTAAATTGGGAAGTCTCATCAGCCAGAATCTTGGTGTCCTTGACGAAGCAGTCCCACTCATGGGGGTGAAGCTGCTTGAGGTATTCCAATAGAGTAACGCGAGAGTACGGTTCATCCTCACGAATAATCTCGCGAAGAGAGAGAAGAATCTTTTCACTGTAATGAGGAATCATGACAGTGAAAGTTGGCATGTTGTCGACTGGAAGTGGCTCCGGAATTGGGGTAGACAGAGACTGTGCAAAGAAAGAGATACGACGCTCAGCCTCGCTCTGGGCGGGGAAGAACTCGGTCTTGAAAGAGTGATCTTCCTGGGAGACGAAGAAAGTTGGTGCTCTGAGTGTTCTCTTTCCCTCTTGCTCAGAAGGAACTTGGTGGTAAAGAAGCTTCTGAACGTGGTCAATGGCAAGCAAATGCTCTCTGTACATGGAAATGACGATGGCGTTCCAGATTTGGGAGATGAGAACCTTTGGCTTGTACTTGATCTCCATGTCCGTGGTGGCCAGAACCTTCGAATAGATACGCTTGGGCAGACGGGAGAAGATGTTTCTCCAAGGCGTCCAGATGGACACACCCATATAGAAGGAGCGGGCGACAGAGTAGATTGTGTTCATGATGATGTACCACAAGAAGGTGTCCAAGAAGAATAGGCAAAGATCGGTGAGAACCATTAGACCCAAAAGAATCTTGGGTTGATATGGGCACAGGTACGTCTTGAGAATTGAGTCACCGGCGCAGGTGCTAATCTTCATGGAACTCAAGTACCGGATAGGATCACGGATAGAGAGAATCAAGAAGAAGTACGATTCCGCGAGCTTGGCAGTGAAAACGATAACCCACATGCCGTAAGACATCCACATATCGTTTCCATGGAGTCGAGGCCAGCTGGCGGTAAATGTTTGACTGGCAACATACTGTCTGGTGTTCTTCGTCAAATAGCTTCCAAAAAGTCCACCAAGTGGCATAATGGAGAAGAAGACGAATGTGGCCAAGGCGACGAAAAACTGAGCGATTCCAAGAGGTAGTGCAATCTTGCCACTCTGAGCATCAGGAACGACGAAGATGTATACACTGGGGCCAACGTTGATAGCAAAAACACCAAGCAAAAAGAACAGTTTCTTGGTGAGATGCTGAGCTCCGGCCCATCTGCGAGGTACGTAGGACCATTCGGCTATCGTGGCAACAATATTGATGAGCGTAGCGATACCACCACCAAGCGCAACAAAAGACCATTGGGCAGATCCTCGGGGAAGGTTGTTTCTTTCCTGTTGGTAGTCCTTGACGAGGATAGTAGGCGAATTCTTAGCAGTGTAAAACCAGAAAGTAGTGAGATGAATAATCCAGATACGATTGAAGTTGACCAACATGTGGAACCATGATCGAGTCTCTTTGTAAGTCTTGAAAAATACCTTATTCCAGTTGATATCCTTCAACTTCAAAAATCGCTCAGCTGGTGGGAAATCGACTAAGCGGGTCTTGTCTTCGAGGACAATCAACTCAATGCCTTCAGGATACCAGAAAAGTTGATTACAATCATCATAACCGATGATCTTGTCGTGATCACGCTCACGGCGAACATACTTGCCCTCATCAATCTCGTAACCCTGGTCACGGCAGTATTGATAAAGTGGTGTGATGACTTGGTTCAAGTATGTGAACTCCTCAACTGGCTCAACCAAATTTTGACAAGCGGGTGAGTTGAGATAATCGTCTGCGCACTTGAAAATGAAGCAGAGACATTCCGGCATGAATCGAGTCTGATTGGCTTCACCCCAGCAAAGTAGGTAAAGAGCAATTTGGCGGACACGATCATGCTGAGACATGCGGTTCATCCGAGTCTTCCATCTGTACTCTGCAGCCTCCAGGCTGTTGTCGCCCTCGAGTTGCTCGAGAGTTTGTGCTTCGTTCTGGGGGTCTGCGGCAGCCTTCTTTGCTGCGGCTTTCCGCGCCTTACGAGTTCGGCGACTGCCCTTTCCAAGCTTCATATTGGCAAATCCAACTGCATCATCCAAATCAAGATGGGCAGCAAAATACCACTTTCGGTAATTGGCATTATCGCCTCCAATGTAATCGGCATGGAGAGAGAGGAGAGCCTGGTTAGGGGTCATACGAGAGGCGCGAGAATCAAGCAAAGTCATCAAATGGTCGTACATATTACGCATACTGTCTCGCTGGAAACCAAATTTGGCTGTCAAGTCCAAGAAAATATCCTCGACCTCTTCTTTGGAAAGAGGAATCTGAGCGTCGGATGTCCAGGCTGGATATGGTTCACGAGATCGCTGCCCAGCGGGTAGAACATTATTGTAATCCATGCCGTAGTTTGGCGTGGAGGCTCCTGATGATCTGTTCCCACCGTAGGAAACCTGGGAAGATGGTGGACGATATCCACGACCGCCCATCTGGCTCTCGTTGTAGCTATTGTAGCGTTCGTCACCGCGGCCGTAGTAATCCATATCCGTGGCTCGGGCCATGTCAGATCTCATGGTGAAATCGCTGAAGGTCTCGGAATCCTCCTCGGAGTCTCCTCGACGCTTGCCCTGCGGATGCTGACCAGCAGCAGGCGCACCCTGGTCGTAATATTGGTCATTGTAGTATTCATCTTGGTACTGGCCGTTGTGCTCCTGGCCCTCATAGTATCCTCCCTCATGTTGGTATGGGTTGTTGGCATCGGCGTTGTAATAACCCCTATTATATATTTAGTAGTTGCTCTCCCCGACCTAATTGAACAGTAAAACCCACGATTCATCATAGTATCCATCACCGCCTTGATGGTGGCCACCTTGTTGATGATCGCCGTAGCCTTCATGGCCTTCGTCGTAGTATTGCTGTCCGTGTTCATTTTCATAGTACGAGTCGGTATTGCCCTGTTGGTGCTGACCACCATAGCCATCATCGTAATGACCTTGCTGGCCCTGCGGGGGCGATTGCGGATGTCCCGACATAATTGCGTTCGAATGAAGCGATCTGGAGAATGAGATCAGCGAGAGCCTATGAAGAAAACACGCCTAGCTGTTTCAGGCGTTGACACCCTAAAGGGAGGTCCCGCAGAGAGGCAAATCGTGCAACCTACTATTAAATGGACATTGGAGCAACGATTGATCCTGGAAATGAGGTTTTCGAGAACGTCGCCGATGGCAGCTGTCGTGAAGCTGAAGCCGTCGAAAGGGGCTGTTTGTTGATGGAAATTAACGGGGCTTGTTTGCTGACAAGTTGCAGAGTGCGACTGTCAACGAATTAGAAAAATTCAGCGAGCGACGACGGACCCTTCTTGATGGCCAAGGAAAGGGTTGTCGTAATGGGTTGTCGTAATGGCTGAAAATTGAGGGTGTGTCGAGCAGCAGAACAAGAATCGTGTGAGTGGCTTTGGGTGGATTGTTTGGACGATTGTCCTTGCTCTGGTGTTCGCGCGGAACTCTAAAAAAAGGGAAGAGGGTGAACTAACGTGCGGAACGAGCGTGGGAAAAATCGAACGAAACACAAAACCAGAAGAACGAAATGGAGCAGCAGGACGTTCCAAATGTCCCAATGCTTGATACTGTTGATGTTCAAGAGGGTGGAGGAAAATGGAAGGGGGAGAGAAAAGCAGGAGGTTGTTGGAGAAGACGGCGGATCGGGGGGCGTTTTTCGCTCGCCAGTGGAGGCCGC
This sequence comes from Hymenotorrendiella dingleyae, assembly GCA_003988905.1. NCBI lineage: Eukaryota > Fungi > Ascomycota > Leotiomycetes > Helotiales > Helotiaceae > Hymenotorrendiella > Hymenotorrendiella dingleyae. Next base: position 74,890 of record QYAP01000071.1, read on the forward strand.
GCTGTGATTCGACGGGCCGGGACGCATGGAATGAGCGTCCCAATGGGGCTTAGCACGCTCAGGGATAGACTCCGCGCTGGCAAACCAAGGTTCCTACTTTATCTACGATGCCTCGCTGCGGTAGTTATATTCGGGGCATCAGTCTTGGGACGACTGGCCTATCAACTCTGGGGATGCGATGAACTTCTGCGGATATGGGCTTCCCTTGTGGTACAGACTCCGTATAAGCCACACTCGCTAAGCCGGAACACCGCCCAGCGTCGGGGCATCCAAGTCTCTCACCACCTCATGGCCCGCCAGCGCAGCAGAGAGCAGTCAAGGTTCATCTCAGGGGTTGGAAGATCATTGTGGCATGTCGACGAACGTTTCCTTGAATTTGCCCCAGTCGTTCTCCCCTTTGATGACCGCATCGAAAATAGTTTACCAGATTTCCTCATGCTATCGTAGATAGGACTCGACTCCTCAGCGATACCAACAAGCTCTGCAAAGCCGATCGTGAAGAAGCAGCGATGACATTCTCCAGACTACCCGCAACTCCTCGCCCACAGAGCGGCTTTCAAAGTACAGCTAGCGAAAGATCGTCAAAAACGTGAACTTGCAGAAGGAGTTTCACCACCGCGGGTGAACCCCCTTTCCGTTTTTTTATATCGATTCTCTATCACGGCCTGGCACAATATGGTATGGGAGAGGTCCTGAAAACGGGAGAGATTCGTTCACGGGAGATGCTCTCCCGTTTTGACCTCAATTCTCTGTGAAGGCCTGGCACAATGAGGTCAGAAACGATGGGGGGTGTCCTAAACCAGTACTTCAGAGGGTAAAGGTAAACAAACCCCTTTCCTTGCCTTCTTTTTTGGTTATGTTCTGCTGGCTCCTTCGTTTCCGCCGCTTCTCTCGTCGTCGAAAGCTTATTCGAAATACCGCATTATTTGGGTAACAACGTCAACCCTTCTCTCCCGCTTTTGAATTCATTGTGCCAGACCTATAGCAGAGAAGGGAGATCAAATGGGACTTGGGAGAAGTTCTCTTGCTTTTTGGGCCTCTCCCATTTTGACCCTAATACTCCGTAGTGTCAGGCATGTAAGAGAGAATTGCGGTCAAAAAACGGAAGCAAAAGGGTACGGAGGTACCGCTCTGCAGGAGTTGAGAGCCTACTCCAAAATTCAAAGCGAGCTTCGAAGCAAAAGGCTACTTGAGTATTCGAGTACCGGTAGTACCGGTAGCTGCATGAAAAAGCACTTCGACCTGGGCCACGCGGCGGCTAAAGAGAGGCGAGAGGGAACTATGTGTTGCAGGCGTCACATTGGCGAATCAATGCTCATGTCAATATCTCTACTTCATCATCCTTTTCGTGTTGAGGGTTCACAGCATACTTGGTACGTCTGATAATAGCCCTTCGATGCCGTTGAGAGCGATTGCTACCTGCTTCACGAGCTACGTACCGATAGTCTAGTGTCTACCAAAGTGTCGGTGCTACTCTCGAATTCGGGTGGTTGGTTGATGGAGACTCGGCGCGCATGGCCCAAAACTGGATTTTTGTTTGTTTGCACGGAGCTTGCGCAATCTTCAATGCTTCTTGGGCTTCAAGGAACAGAGGAAGTCAATTGAATTTGCCACTTACCGCGAACTAGTATGGATGCCTGCTCGAGCACCTGCAGGACGCAGAGTAGCAAATTATCCTATCCACCCTAACGAGGCCCGGCGACATGATAGGGAGAACTATGTCAGCGTGCATTTGCCATGGCGCTGCTCACCACGACAACCACCAAACCGTGGCGTTGTCTCTTTCTGAAAGTCTTCAGCGACCACCTGCCCCCGCCTTCGTACGGTAGATCATTCAGTAGGCTGGCTATTCCGTCTTCCGGATAACGGCGTTATCGCATTTATCGCAAATGAGGATTTGAAATGCGGTCAAATAAAATCACCAACAGGGGAACTCCTGAATGAGTGAAAAGGGAAGAGTGGGCAAGCTTAAAATAGATTTAACCGTTCCTGCTTATCAAGTTGAGGCAGGGGCAACGCCACGCTTCTATCAAAACAGGGGCATTAAAGATGTCGACTGGTCCTCGTCCACTATTTTTAGCGAATCAGACGGCTGATTGGTGCGGCGGTGCGATCTGGATTGCACCAACTGTCCTGCGACAGGAAAGGGGGAGAAAACGGGAATTTCGGAGCGACAAAACCAAGGCAATTTGGGTTGGAAAAGGGGGCAGAGGTAATTTCCTCCTTCCTCTTGCTTGAAGTCTGCCAGCCAGAATACGGTACTGTGAGGGCATATCATCAACGCGTCCCTCCAGCAGATTTTCCACAGGAAATCTACCAGCAACGGGTTCTCATCTCAACAATTTTGACTCCAACAATCTGAAGGTAGGTTCCGAACACATCGCGCTGCGCACAACACAATCATAACATCTTGAGTATCGGATTGGTCGACGACGGGCACCGTATTGTCACGACTGGTCACGGGAATTTGCCTTGCCTCTTACTCGTGTTCGAGGTCTTCATGCTGAAGCAACGGGGCCGTATTCGGACGGTGCATCCATCCCCTCTCTGATACGATACGCGTCTGATACATGTCGTCGCCTATTTTGGGAGCTTCCAGATCCCATCGAGGCTTTCTCTAGAATTTGACTTCAGAGTCGAGTTTGACAGTTGGGCTGTTACCCTGCGCAGTTTATGCAGGGACGAGGCTGTACGGACACTGTATTTGTGTTTAGGTTCCTCTCATCGCCCTGTTTTTGGTTTGAACATTCTGCTTTCTAGGCTGGTATTGCTTGTCCACAGCCTGAAAACAACAAGACAGTGGTTCGTTGCAAACAAGACCCACCAGAAATGAATAGCTTCGAGTCTGGTTGGATTCTTGGTGTGCAAGAAACAGTGCAGAGAGGTACAAGGTACATTTCTTCAATCCTCGTTACCTGCCATCTGGTTTTTCTCTCTCGCGTTCAATCTGTCGAAGATTTGAGCGCGCCACATTTGGTGCCTTTGGACGTCATCCACAACGTCAACTGCGCGCGGTCTTTTGTGGTTCTTGGCACCAGATCGCCAAGGTTATTTCGGGCGTCCACAACCCACCATCGTGAGGGTCACGTGTTGGACATATTCATGGGCTTGCAAGATGAGCAGCTGGCTGTGATCTCAGATTTCTGTCCCGACTCCCGAGAAACACCAGCGTTAGGAACGGGGGCGGGAACGGTTCAGATGAACTGGTCGAGCCGACCGCAGTGGCTGCTCCGCTTCGGCCCGGCCAGAACAGTAGACGGACGGCCTCTGAGAGTCTGAGGGCATGTCAAGTGCTTGCCCTAACTACAAAAGATGAGGCTGATGAGCCCTCCAGTCTCTCTCTATGTTGGCAGGCATAGCTCCGGAAAGCACCAATGGTGCGCCACTCCCCTCTCCTGGGATTGGGCCGGATAGGCCGTCAAAATTAGCTGTCGACGAGTCTTCATCTCTGTTTCCCCCCTCTGGACAGGAGACCCATTCTTCCCGCGCCTCTGATTGCATGGAGTGGTGGACTACAGAGTCACAGACCCTCCTCTGCCCCACGAGCCACCCACGATGCTGCCGAGCCTCCATCGTTGCGCATCAATGAGGGTCGGAGAGGGTCTTGGTGGATGGCGAGTCTCCATTCGATACAGGGAACCACTCTATTTGTTTGAGCATATCTTTCCACCGGAACCGCGCTGTTTTGCATTTCGTCCATCCGCTCTCTACCTATTCCTGACCTTTTTCTTTTTCCCTTGCGCGACTTCCATCAACAATCAACTTTTCTTGACGCTCTCTAAATCCTTCTTCCTTGCCATATTCATTGTTGTGGGAAGGTCTCTTATTACCATTTAAGCTCCCCCTTCCAAGGCTTACGAAAAGCTTACGAAAAGCTTGACCTCTTTCGCAACTTCGGGTAGAAAACGACTCACTTCTGGGCTCGTTCTACGTCTTTTTACAATTGGGGGGAACCAGTTGTAGCTTTTACTTTTTTCTCTACGCTATATCTTTAATTCACAACCTTCGCCAAAATGAAGTCTTTCAGTGTTGCCTCAATGGCAGCCGCAGCTCTGTATGCCACATCTGTAGCAGCCGCCGATCTCCAACCCATTGTCATCAAGGTACGCCATCTCGCTTAGACTACATGTGTAAAAGCTATCTAACGTGTTTCGTTGCAAAGGGTTCTCATTTCTTCTACGAGAACGGTACCGAGTTCTTCATTAAGGGTGTTGCATACCAAGCCGATGTCAGCACCAACGGAACAACCTCCTCAGACAACTCCTTCACCGATCCTTTGGCCGATGAGACTTCTTGCACGCGTGATGTCCCTCTTATGAAGGCATTGGGAGTCAACGCCATCCGTGTATACGCAATCAACTCGACTCTCGACCATTCAGCATGTATGAGCCTCCTCCAGGACGCTGGTATCTACCTTTTCCAGGATCTTTCCAACCCATCCAGCTCCATCGATCGATCTTCCCCAGCATGGAACACAGAATTGTACGCCACCTACACCGGCGTTATTGATGCCATGGCAAACTACTCTAACGTTGTGGGTTTCTTCGCTGGTAATGAGGTATCGAACGATGCTACCAACACCGACGCCTCTGCTTTCGTCAAGGCCGCTGTTCGTGACTCCAAGGCATACATCGCAGCCCAGGGCTACCGTACTATTGGTGTTGGATACGCAACCAACGATGATGCCTCCATTCGTGACAACTTGGCTGCTTACTTCAACTGCGGTAACGCTTCTGATGCTATTGATTTCTGGGGTTACAACATCTACTCCTGGTGTGGTGATTCTTCTTTCACCGAATCCGGCTACGATGTACGAACCAGCGAATTCAAGGACTACTCTGTCCCAGCTTTCTTCGCTGAGTACGGATGCAACACCGTCCAACCTCGTGTTTTCACTGAGGTCGATGCCATTTACGGGGAGAACATGACTGGCGTTTGGTCCGGTGGTATCGTCTACATGTACTTCCAGGAGGCAAACGACTATGGTAAGTCTTGAAATTGTGCTATACCCGACTTCCTCGCTAATATATGTCTCAGGTCTCGTTTCTATCAGCGGAACTACCGCCTCCAAGCTCGATGATTACACCGTTCTCGCTTCCAAGTTGAAGACCGCCAACCCAACTGGAACTGCCTCCGCCAGCTACTCCGTAACCAACACTGTCGCCTCCGCCTGCCCTGCAACTGGCACCGCCTGGGCCGCCGCTGAAAACCTCCCCCCAGCCGCCGATGCTGCCCTCTGCTCCTGCATGATCTCTTCCCTCACCTGTGTCGCCAACGACGGCCTCTCCGGTAACAAGACCGCCGAGCTCTTCAGCACCGTCTGCGGCCTCTCCGACACCGCCTGCGCTGGCATCACCGCCAACGGAACCACTGGTGTCTACGGCGCTTACTCCATGTGTACTTCCTCCCAACAACTCTCTTTCGCCATGAACCAGTACTACCTCGAGCAGAGCAAGGCTTCCACCGCTTGTGACTTCGATAGCAACGCCAAGCTCCAGAGCGCTTCCACCGCTTCTTCCTGCTCCTCTGCTCTTGCCCAGGCTGGAACCGCAGGAACCGGAACCGTCTCCTCTGGTGCCACCGCCACTGGAACTTCCAAATCTAGCTCCGCCTCAAGCTCTGGCTCAAGCGCCGCAGGCATGATCACCGTTCCTCGATTCAACACCGGTCTCCTTTCTCTAGGCGCCTATGTTATGGTTGCTGGTATGACTGGTGTTGCCATGATTGTCTTGTAGATACCAAAAATCTCTTGGGATTTGGATTGTTTTAACTGCATAAAAGGCGTAAGGTCTTTTGCTGGTCTTTGCTTTTGGATAAGCGTAGTTGCATCTAGTATTTTTAAACCAAAACGAACGTGTTGTGTTTGCTGCATTGTATAATGGCCCTGTATGAGTTGCCTGCTTTTCTTTTGTTGGATAGAGATACCTTCACGCGAGTGCGCTTGGCATTAGTTTTATAGAGTAGAGTTGAAAGTTTATGAAATTTATTACTATCTTTGATCTGGGGTTTGGGCTTGTGATTGCTGGCTATCGATACTGTATGTAACTCCGATATGTAACTCTTGGATGACGAATCTCTTCCTCTATACCTCGCTTGTTGTAGATTTCGAATGGAGAAGATGGATGTAGGGAACGCTTGGAACTTCGGCTTGGGTGTTCTGCTGGGGATATGAATTGGTGTGGATACACTAACACTGAAAGGGTGGCATTAAAACCTTGAGGTGGGAGGAATTTCACTCCCAAGATTTAAAAACTGCAGACAATTACAGTTCACATCATCTCACTTGCACAAACCCTTTCTCTCATGGGAGAATGAAAAATAAATAGGAGTTCCAAACCATGAGAATTCCTGGTGTTGAAATCATTTGTGAGAAAAGTCAAGGCTCCAGTCGTAGAATACAGGTATTTTGACATTGAGATACGGTGCTATATGGATACAAAATAAGTTGTCGTTCTTCGGATTGCGGTGTGTAGGATGGGATCTGCGTTGGGGTTTGGGTTTGAGTTTGGGATAGGGGTAACTTCAGAGGGAAGGAAGGAAGGGAAGTGAAGTAAGGAAGAGGGGAGAGAGGATGGGGGTGTTATCGGGGACTTCATGGATATGCTACCAAAGCTGGGTTTCTATTCCTGTCCGATGGTGACGGTAATGCTGATGTCAAGCAAGACCTCCAAATATGTAAGAGTGCGAAAATAATGGAAAATGGCTGGTAGCGGCATATTCTCGCTTGTATTTGAACTGTTGAGTACTGTGGATTGTGTTTCGTATACACGGGATATCTATATCGGAATGTGAATTAAAAATGAGATGTAACATTGTGGCAATATTTCGAAAAGCCGGGAGGTGATATGCAATGAATCATCCAGAGAACAAACAGAGAGAAGTGGTCTATATATAAAAAGACGAAAGGCAAAATCCAACCTACCATTACCTTGAATAATCTCACGCTGGCAGCACTTTAAACAGCAACATCTTAGATTTCAGGATTAACATATACAAAAGATCCTGATCTAAAACGTGCAACACACTACTCTCCCATCACACCATATAAAATGCAATCGAAGTGAGTTCCAGACTCCCATTCAGCCTTCAACACACCAACACATCAAGGACTCGTCAAATCCAAAAAATCTAACTTCCTAACCACACCCCCAACATCTCCGTCAACATCCGGAGTAGTCTCTTTACTACCCGCACCCTCCTTCAATTTCCTTGCAGCCTTAAGCTCCTGATACCTCTTCCCCACCAACCCCATAATCTCCTTCTGAGGGCTGCCCGGATTATCCGCCTTGATGCGTGCCATATTTTCCTTGACGAAGGTTTGGTACTCATTCACCTTCCCCAGTCCCTCTGCTGTTTTCCTGGGCACCGGTTTCGTCTGGACGAGTTTACTTTTGCATTTTCCGCATTGGTGACGCGTGGGATCGATAGACTTGCTGTGGCGTTTGAATTCTAAGAGACAGGTGGGATTGGTGCATGACCAGACGTATTTGTAGTCGATGGTGTAGGAGTGCTTGGTAGTCACCTCAATACCGCGGTGGCCGAAATGGGTAGAGCATTTTGCGGCCCAGGCTTTGAATTCTTTGCCGTGGGGGTTTGTTTTGATGTTAGATACCATGAAATTCGCTAGGTGACAGAATTCATGAGCAAGTACATTGAGAAGACGATCTTCATCGTCGATTACCTTCTCCGCGAGTTCGATGGAGGCGTGGTGCCGATGGATGGGTGGTGCTGAAGTGCCGAGGGTGGAGGAGGATTTGATGGTCTCGCGTTTCCAGTTTGCGCGGCCGGCGGTGGTGTTTAGTTTCTTGGACCAGATGAGTTTGATACCTCCTGTAGAGGCGGCGAGTTCGGAGACTTTGTTGTTTGTGATGGTAGAGTCGAGTTCTTTTAGGAAGGATTCGGCGAGTGCGTGTTTGCGTTCTGCGAATGCTTTTTTGGCGTCCTTCGCGGCTTTATCTTGCTTCACGGGACTTTTCTTAGTGGGTGAGAAGAGGAGAGCGCCTTCGGAGAGGTCATCATCGTCGTTGGGTCTTGGTTTAGGGGTTGGTTTAACGGTTTTCTGGGGTGAGTATTCGTCGTTCCAGTCGTTGATGACATCTTGGGCCCAGAATGCGTCGGAGCTCATCCTGTGAGGCGTTGCTGGAATCTTTGGGGGTTTCTTGTATGGTGATACCCACTCTTTTGCTTTCATTACAGGACTTCCTGGTGGTGTTGCGAATCGAGTTTCTTTGGAGACTTTTCTTGATTTGGCTGTGGGTGGAGAACTAGATACTTATTAGTTTAGAATTTGGATAGGAGAGGATTGTGACTTGCAATTGAAGTGTGACTGGATCATCGAAGTCCGAGCTAGCAGGTTGTGGAACTCTTTTGGGGACTGAAGCCTTTTTAGGCTTTGATTGTTTCGTTTCGGAATCTTGTGAGCGTTGCTTTGAAAGATCTGGTCGCTCCTTTTGCCTCTCTTTCTGTCCAATTGACGTGGATTTTTTGGCCTTGATCTCGGGTTTGGGCGTAATGTCGTCTTCGGAGTCTGAGTCTGAGTCTAAAACAGCAAACGGATCATCCAGATCCAGGGTGGTTGATTTCTGTTTTAAATTTGGGTAGGAAAAGTCTTTTGTTGATCCCGATTTCCCTGACTTTACATCTTTCGGATTTTCCCTTGAAACCCCGTTGCCCTTTTTTGATTTCTGTTTTTCTGCATCAAGTCCTAGCGCCTTCAAACCCCTCCCTAGATCCAACAGCTCCATAGTCAACCTCTCCATCTCAAAATCCAGCCCGTCATCAGGCGTCTCCTCTCGAGACCTTCTTCCCTTAACCAACTTCCTTGCGCTCCTGGGTGGTGGCTTCTCGACAAAAACACTGTCTTCCCCTGAATGGTCTTCCTCATCATCAAAAAAACTGCCATCGCTAACAATAAAATCCGACAAGTCGTCCTCCTCGCTATCTGGAATTTCAATCTTCTTCTTCGGGGACAATGTCCTTTTGGGTTTGTACACGATTTCTTTCTCTTCTAAAATCATGTTTCTGCTCTGTTTTCGGATTGGGACCTCGGAGGAAGTTGCTGTCGTGGTGTTTGAGATGGGCCGTAGCAAAGGATTTTCAACCTTCTGTTTTAAGATTCTTTTCTTTGGCTTCGGCTTCGTTGCAGCTTCCTCAACGCTTCCTTTTACTTTCGTCTCTTTCCTTTCGTCCTGCAAATTTTCACCGTCCTGTGGCGCATTTTTAGACCAGTCGGTCACGCGTTGTCGTCCAGATGTTGAAGCAGATTCAACTATCTTCCTCGTCGCTCCCGTTTCTGTTTTAAGCTTTGGCTTAGCCAAAAGTGCTCCAAGCTCTGGAAGCTCGTCGTCGCTGCCTTCCACTCTCAATCTGGCCATTTCCCTTGATGTGTCGTCGTTGTCGCAAAGTCGTGATGGTTCACCAGGTTCAGGCGATGAAATTTCGAGGTCACGATTTATTGACTTTGAGATTGTTGACAGGGCAATGCCGATAAGCGAACCCTGCAAACTCAACGAACAAATCGCCCAGTAGCGAGGGTGCAGATATCTTCTTGAGTAATTAAAAGGAGTAAAAGAGTATTGTTTAAGTTGTGCAATAATTGATCAAGGAAATAAGCAGCTAAAATGTCTGTAATTTGCTAATTTTAGTTGTGAAAATAAGCTATAGAGTCACGTCCGAGTTTTTGCCCCGCTTTACCGCATGATACTAACCTATTTGAAAATGAGAATTCCCTCTTTAGGGAATTTGTGGGCTTTTCTAGGGTTTCTAAGTGGGTTAAAATCCGGACTTTTATTAAAGGAAAGGTGTAAATGAAAGGTGTAGGTGATAGTGGAACCTTGGAATATTTTCACTTTTCTTACCCCTCTTTTCTATCATTTCAAATAATCTATTACTACCCTCCTACGGAGAGTACTTCTATACTCTCTTCCAGAACTCTTCAGATTTATATGCAAACCGAGCATTTCTTGTGAGCCATTTTTTATGCCTGCCCGCCATAATTGTACGTTCCTAAGGCCCCACTTTTGGGCTCTAACGCTCCCTCATTCGCTGGATCGCTGGGAATAGCTTCATTCCTGCTCCCACTTTTGAGCTTCCTTCCCTCTCTCTCGCTCCCTTTTTGCAACTACAACGCGCCCCAGATCGCAATTCTGGGAATAGCTTCGCCTACTGTACTCCGACGCGCCGCACAGCCCACATCGGCTAGTTCTCAAGTCACTTCATAGTAAGGTTTTTGGGGCGTGCACCTAGCCCGATTTTCAACCGACTTAACTACGGCCTCCTCCTACTGCAAACACCATAACTACACCACCGCTTGCCATGAACCTGCAGAGAACACTCACATTCCAAAAATCAATCTCGCGATCATTCCAGAAACGAGTCATCAGAAGATTTGCGATGGAGCAACCAAAAGTGAAAGTCGCGCCTTTCACGCTTGCCGTCGTGGAGGCAGTGAGAAAGATGTGAGTTATTGACTGGTGCCTAACCTGAACATAAATTGCAGGGAAAAGAGCACATTCGGATGACTTTTGAATTCAGGACGCTAACTTCATTATGTCAAAGGTACCCAGAAGACTACGCCGATAAATCCTTCGACAATACAGGCTGCAAGTTATTCCCCAATGGCTAACCATGCGTTGTTACAACTACTCATTTCTTAATAGTGCTTCTCGAATCTCCTTTCCGTAGCCGTCCAAAGAATTCAGCACTTGTGACTGTAGATCTTACGACTGCTGTTGCGGATGAAGCAATTGAGAGAGGAGACAGTATTATTATTGCGTACCGTAGGTCTTTTCTCGTTGTTTCATTTGCATTTAGTTACTGTCGGTTTTTGGGAGAAGTTTCCTCTAGTTGAAATCTACTGCTGCGAGACTGCCTTTTCTTGAGAGGAGTGGAAACCGGAGTGATGTCCTTTTTCTCAGAAAAATATTTACGGCATCTATTCGTTGTGACTGAATCACTCCTCTTCAACGCTCAGCGCTTTCAAGTCATCTCATTTCATCTTTTCTCCCTTCTGTTCCCTTCCCCCCCCCCCAAGATAATTCATACCAAGATAATTCATATTTCACTTCTAAATGGTCAATCCACAATCCATAATCCAATTTTCAAAAGCGTCCAAATCTCTTGTTCATTTGCACTCATATCCTCCCAACTCAATATCTCTCCATCCACACAACATATCTCTCAGCAGCACAACTTCTTCGACTTTCTAATTTTTCTTCTCTTCCTCACCCATCTCACATCCATACATACCCAATCGCCGAGTTCCACCCCAAACGAAACCGCTAATAATCCTCGTCAACCTCTCTAGACCCCATAATCTTCCGCGCCCTCAAATCTCTCACCCAGGCCAACACCCAAACCGCAACCCTCCTCCGCCTCGCCCAAGAAGGAATCTCTGTCTACAGCCCCCACACAGCCATCGATGCCACACCCGGAGGCCTAAACGACTGGTTGGCAGATGTGATTTCCGGGACGGAAGAAAGCACGTACGTCCCCTCACTTCCACCCTTGTTCCATCCTTCTCATCATACTGAAATCTGACCAACAACTCATCTAGCCGAACAGTACTCAGGCCGATCATAACGGAGGATCTCTTGTACGACAAAAAAGACCAACCAGGCTACGGAAAAAGCCTCAAATTCAAGAAACCACAAACCCTCAGTAGCATCGTCCAGCGTATCAGTACATCCCTTTCCCTACGTGGTCTATCTGTCGCTACACCCCAATCCATCCCCCATACCAAACGAGGCGAAATCCCAATCACAACCGTAAGTCCCAGTTCTCCCACATTCAATAATATAAATCATCCAATTAACCTCCCCCTAGGTTGGCATATGTGCAGGCTCTGGTGGCTCCATGCTTGGAAAACTCGGCGTCGACCTCCTCTTCACAGGCGAGCTCTCTCATCACGAAGCACTCGCCGCTATCGAGAATGGAAGATGTGTGATTACCACTTTCCACAGTAACACCGAACGTCTCTTCTTCAAAGACGTTATGGTTCCCAAATTGATCGAGGAGTTGAAGAAGCAAGGAGAGGAGGAATTTGAGGTTAGTGTTAGTAAGAAGGATGCTGATCCTTTCGAGGTGATTGTGGATGGAATCTTGTAAGAGATTGGAAGTTCCTCGCGATTTGACGAAGCTTTGAAATTGGGCAATTTGGTAGGCATTCTCTGAATAAGGGAGTTGGAGTTTTGATACCTATGAGTGAGCACTACAAAAAGTCTATGCTATTCCTATTTAGGAATCAGGTCTCGTACCTAAATATTACATACTTAACCATCATCATAATTCACCACCCTCTTTACACCTCACATATTTCCACAACTATCCCAGACATATCTATACACCCTCACCCTCACCCCCCACCCCTCACCACATTCTCATTGGATCCAAAGTTCGGCAAAAGGTATGCTCTACCATGGTAATACCATGGTACCATACCTTAAAATACCTACCTTTTTAATCTGAAAAAGGTATGGTAACCT
>QYAP01000701.1:0-21182 GCA_003988905.1 Hymenotorrendiella dingleyae
ATTTGAGGTTCTTGGAGACGCTACGGTCGATAATAATGGTGGTAGAAGTGATCAATTGAGGTCTAAGTCCGTGCCCCACTCCTGAATAGTGGCGAATTTGAGGTTCTTGGAGACGCTACGGTCGATAATAATGGTGGTAGAAGTGATCAATTGAGGTCTAAGTCCGTGCCCCACTCCTGAATAGTGGCGACAACATCTATATGGTTCGTAGAGGCCCCACAGGCCCACATGAAGTCTAATCGATACGTACAAGCCAAGATAGGGTAGATCTTGACAGTATTTATAAGATTAATTATAGAATTAAAAGATATTACGAAGATTTTAATAATTAATTAATTCTATTAAAGAGTTTAAATTAATTAATAAATTAAATAAAGGAATTATACATTATTTATAAAGGTTAAAAATACTTTAAAAGTTATAAAAGAGGAATATAAAATATTTATTTCGTTATTATATAATCTAATATGAAATCGATTATATAAAGCTTAGATTATATTCTATAATATTAATATTAAATAATATTAATTATATCGAATATTATAAAAGTATATAAATTAAGCCCGGTATTATAAATATATATATATTAAAAAGAAAATTTCGTTTATAAACTATTATAAAAGGAAGAAATATAATATTAGATTTAATAGTAATATTATTAATAATATATAATAATATATTTTCTTTATAAATAAAGTATATTTTAATCCTATTTTAATAGTTTAAAAAATAATATTCCATAAAAAGAGAAAGTATTATAAGATCGAGAATATCTAGAAAAAGTTAATAAAATTAGATAATAATATAATTTAAAAGTATTATATTAATACTCTTTTATTATTTTATATTGAAGCTATTATTAATATATATTACGTAAGCTTTATTAACCCCGAGAAATAGTTATTATAAGAGGATAAAGACCCCTTTTATAGTCTTAAGAAAATAGAATTAATATAAGCTTTAAAAGTTGAAAATAAAATTAATAATCTTAAATATTCTATTTAATTATTAGATCTAAACCTTATAGAGAGTATTTAAAATATTTTAAAGTAAAGGGTTTATTAATATATATAGAATAATAATAAAGAATTAAAGGAGATTTTATAAGATAAATAAAATAAGATTATAATAAATAAGATTCGAAAATATATTAATAATATACTTAAACGTTATACGAAGCTTAAAAATAATAGTAGAGGTCCGATTAAGACTGTAATATAATAGTTTTCTACTTTTAAATGTAATATATACCAATTTTTAATATATTTCATTTAATTTTTGAGTATTCATAAAACATTAACCCCTATTAGTGATTCGTACGAATCGAATCGAATTTTAACGAATTGAATTATACTTTTAAGGGTTATAAATCGAATAGGAATCGAATTATATTAGGATTCGATTCGATTCGATTCGTTGAGAGCTTTATGTAAGAGGGGGTAAAGTACGTATAGAGATTGCGGTAAGGGGGGTGCTATAGTAGCCTAAGAGGCTTGCAAGTATTATCATTTTGTAGCCCATAGTCGGAAGTATATTTTCTCAAATTTTGGTGGCGTAGTAGTAGTTGCAGAGGTGTGCAGATAGGTAGAAAGAGCGTGTAGTCCTGAATGCAAGAGGGGGAGAAGCACGTGCATGCGGCTACTGTGGCCTGAGGCTCAACATCGGCATATGCAGGTTTGGCAGGTGGCTCGAGCTTCCACCTGCCGCCGATTTGATCATCTCGATCAATTCAACTCCACCTCCTGCAATGCGCCACGTACCGATAACTAAATAGACTGCGATACATGCTGTAATTAATTAAAGCTATCGTGATCAATTTAAAGCATCCAAATCGACCCATTATTGGTGGTTGCGCAGGACGTAGAAGTTAAATCGATGCATTCTGGTGGCGTTTTGTTGGGGTGTGGCTGTGTGTGGCTTGCTTGCAGATCACCTGAGGTAACTTTTGTACCGGCCAACCAGAGGGCGTCGCTTAATTTGATCTTAACTCCGATAATTTTCGCCGCCCTGTCGGGCTTAAAGAAAGCAAGTTTCAATCAATCTCCCAGCCAATCCCGCACGTAGTCGCTCAGTACCAGTTGGAAAGGAAATTGTGAATCCTTCTGATTAATCATAGACAAGACCATAGTAGCACGAAAATAAGAGAGGGCCTTCGCAGTGATACTTGTAGAGAAACCGAGGGATTTTTGTTTGGAAGTACAGAGCCATGCGTTGAGTCGCACATCTTACCCCTTTCCTGCCATTTCAACTGCAGCAGGATAAGATCGTTACCGTTTGCCTCATATCAACTCCTATTCGAACATATGTGTAACCACTATGCTATTCAATATTGCTTACTAAAAAGGATTCATGGATATTTACGTTTTCGCTACCAATGCATCAATTGTGTGCGGCTCGTGCCGTCCATCCTTTTGTACGACAACTACAGTCTCGTGTATTAGACGCTCCCCATCCTCGCAGCCAAGTCGCTTACTCTACTAACCGCCTTAGTTCCTCATGGTTTTCCTGTCTCTGGTCAACTGATTGTTTTACGTTGGTGCAGAGCTCGTCAGACATTTGTTTAGTCCTCACTTCCTCATTCTGCAAGTTCAAATTCGGTCTACGAATCAATTACCAACATGTTGGAGTTAAACGCTACATGGTTAAATCAGCTTCCTCCGAGCTTACAGCAGACCTTACTCGAAGGCCCAGCTCTCACACCACCCTCCGGAGTTGCTCCGAATTTTACAAACCCACCAAACCTTACTGCTTTTGCACTCCGTGTTCTTGTCGCAAGTATTGCCCTGAACTCGCTGCTAGTTTTGGGGCGTCTTTATGCCGAAATATTCTACCACAAAAAGCTTTCTGTTGAAGATTGTGAGTTCCGCCTAGTCTAGTTCCTATTGGACTCAATCCCAGAGAAGCTAATATATAAAGACTTTGCAGCTGCAGCTATAGTAAGAAGTAAATCTCATTAATTCTTCAGCTACACGCTAACAATATCCCAGGCGGCATTTTCGGCTATGTCTTATTTCTATTACAGGATAATAAACTCTACCGGTGTCTTTGTTCACCAGTGGGACATACAATTCAAAACTATGCCAATTCTTCTCTACGTAAGTGCACAATCTATGAAATTACTCTTATCCACCTCAAAAGCTAAAACAAGAAAGAATTACAACGTGGCATCGATCATCTACGCATATCTTATTCTGTCGCTTAAGATTGGCATTCTACTTCAATGGACTCGCATATTAGTACCGAGAAATTCTAAGAACGCCTTTTGGTGGATCTGTCATATCACAATCTGGAGCAACGTCATATTCTACACTATTGGAATGTTCATGGAGGTATTTGGATGCACACCGCGGAAAAAGCTCTGGTATGTCACGGTAGAGGGGAAATGCCTGAGCATACAAAAGCTCACTATTGCGTCCGCATTTGTCAACTTTCTCTCTGATACCGTGATCTTCCTTCTTCCCCAGAAGGTTATCTGGGGTCTAAGCACTTCAACTCAGAAGAAAATCGGGATTGGAGCTATATTTGCTGCAGGAATCGTGTAGGTTACCTTCATTCACGTTCACAATGAATAATTTCCAATAAATAATATTTAGTGCAACGATTGCCGCCGGTTATCGCATTAAAGTCGGCTTCTACTTGGCCAACAGCGACGATACCGCCTACTATATCGGATATACTGGCTGCATCAGTCTACTGGAAACAAGTGGCGGATTCTTGGTACTCTGTCTCCCATCGTTCCCGAAAGTCTTCCGCGAGTCGCCCTGGATTCAAAAAATTATCTCGAACGTGAGCATCTTTACAAGAGCGAGTTCCAATACTTCGCGGAGACGCAGCTCAGCTTCCAGGTCGTGGCAGCGCTCAACGCCAAAGCATACATTGCCCGAACATGCCCACTTTGATACGGAAGAAAATGGATTAGTTGCCCTCAAGGACATCGAAGCTCCATCGGAACTTAGAAATCATTGAAAAAAGCCACCATAACTGATTTCGAACGTCTTGATGGCGACAGGAAGTGGAGGAGTTGGATACAATTTTCTATTCAAGCCTCCGAGTCTGTTATCCGCCACCCCAGGATGATGTTGATCAACCCCATCTTGAGATTTGATTTTAGTTGCTGCTTAAAGAAGCACTTTTCGCTCACCCTGTTTCGTAACAATTTCTCTCACTTGTTTGCTTTATTTACAACGCTACATTATGGGTGGTTGCAGTCAATTGGATCATCGAACACGCGCAACTCAGTAACTGTCCTTATTCCCTGACACTACCTGGGCTTGAACTTAAATACTTCCAAGTAAGAATTCTTAATTTACTTGATCTGTTTCACATGTTCCAAGCAGAAGAAAATTGTCTCGCCTACCTAGCTAGTATGTGATATGTGGTTTCTCCCACCTCCATTTGACGTATAAGGATTCCAAACCGAACTCTCCACCGTAATCTCCCTATCAACCCTTATTTCAGTCCATCCCGCATCTCCCTCACTCTTTGAACTCCCTTTTTGCCGTTTACCGCCGCTTGGAACTGCCTTATTATCCTCACTCCAGCCCCCACTCAAGCGCGGGCCCTCCAGAGCAAAAAGACTCGTCGCGCCACCCCCATCGTCCAAAGTATTCAAGCTCGCCTGCTGACTCGTCATGAAGCCTCCACTCTTCAACACACTTGTCCCTAGCACCTTGTTGGAAGATCTTGAGTCAGCCCTGAGAAGGTTGGGAGTTAACCATGAGCTCTTAGACGCGCGTTTGCGTTCGGACGAGGCTTCGAGGTCTTGCATTTCGTGGGTTGTGCTGGCGACGCGCGTGATCGTTGAGGAAGTTGTCAATTGGAATGGCCATCGGACTGGTTTTTTGAACTCTCTGCGTGCGCTGGGTGCGCTGTGGGCGGCTAAATCGGGTCGAGGGGAGGGGTTATTGCGGTAACGGTGAGTGGAGGCGAAGCGGAATATGGCTGGGAACCAGACGCTGAGAAGGTGGTGAAGTGCTGGGAGGCAAGCGCAGATTGTTGAGACCGAGATTTCAACGAAAGTCCAGATAGCCGGGACGGCATTTTCCCCTATTTTGAAGGTCAATTTCAATGGATATTGGTTTGCTAGAGAAAGAGAGAGTTTAGCCACTTGCATGTTGGGTCAACACTTTGTCCTCCTTGAAAAAAGAACTTGAGCCGTAGTATACTCGTGAGCGTTGCGCTGGAAATAAGTGTTAATCCAAAGTTCCCAACAACACTTCATGAACACTTACATGACACCAACTCTGAACATGAACAGTACACTTAGCTTCTTCCTCAACTCCAGATTCAACTTCAGACAAGGATATATGGGCAGTGCCAGAATCATGAGGTCGAATCCGATACCCAAACCCCCGTACATGTATACTAACAAATTTCTATCGAAACATTTGCTAGGGGTGTGTAAATCCCATGCCCCCGCTTTAGCAATGGTTAGTGCCGTCAATAATACGGATGGTATCTACTTAGGTACTCACAGACAGGACTACACTGAAATACATTGATGAATGCCATGATGGTGGGTGGTTGTGAGAATGATTGCAGTCATTATCGAGAGGGTCGTGTAACGGAACCACTTCATGATGAACACGCGAAGCTTTTTTGTATTAGCGAGGAACACTAAAATGGTGAGCGAGTGACTTACATAGAAAAACAGCATGGAAATCCTGATAAGCGAGATTCCCACAATATAGCAAGTCATTGTCGCATAGTTCGTCTGCGATTTGTTAGCTTGCAACAATACCACCCCGAATAAAACGAACCTTAAGAAGAGCCGTTAGTCTCGAGGGATCTATGTTCCACACATGTCGGCCCATGCCATTTTCCATCGCGTCTACCAGGTGTCAGTCTCATTGCGCAACAAAAATGGCCAATGCATACTAGCGACGCCCCCTCCACCCAAGACAACGATCAGACAAGCAGCAACAACTATCAAGGCATCGTCATACCCAAGGTATTGTAAAGAACCTTGGAAATTAAGGGAGAGGAGGGATATACTGAACAGTAAACAGCTCAAATTCTGCGCTGTGGGGTTTGGCACTGACTTAGAAGTTCCCCGATTTTGATCGCTCCAGGATATGCTGGTGGAAAATTTCATTTTCTCAGTTGTACTCGTACAGGATATCGTTCATCCCATGTTGCGCCGCACATGGCACCACGTTTATTCCCTGCTGTTGAGCAGCACAGACAACACAAAACAGACATCACTCCTGCAAGAAAAATTGATTACATTAAAAAAACACGATGCATCGTGACCCTTGAATATGACCAGAATGAAAAGGAAAAAAGGAAGAGTGTGAAATGATCCAGTTGCACGGAAAGAGATGTTAAGTTTCTCAAGATGATCGTGGGAAACAGCGAACGTACTTGGTAGGCTTAAAAACACATAGTCTTATCGCAGAAAAATCAAATTCTTAGTCGGCGGAGTACCTGGTGTAGAGAGTAGTTGAAGGATGAAGCTATCGCAGGTCTGCGAATGTGAGGATATCCATGCAACCAGGTGGAAACACGCGACTGTCCACGGGTATTGCAGTTCGATGTCATGTGATGATACGAGGGGGTAAATCACATGACATGGAGCAGGAACACGGACGTCCAAGTTCACGTTCAGATTGGAAGTTCGGTGAAGAAATCCTTCCAGTTAATCTTGGTAGGGTAGGTCATAAGGGAGTTCAGTATTGAAGATCGCAATAGTCTGACATACCGGTGGTGTATGGAGCCAAGCGCCTTCAGGCCTCAAGGTGAAGATGACCAAACGGATCCTGGGATTGCCATCAAAAACTCCGAAAGATTAGGTGCACTAGAATACCGAGGATGTTCTCCAGCCTTTGTCTGCGCGTGAGTCTTTCGAAGCTTGCTTTTGTGCAAGTACCGGTACAGAGAATTTGGTTGGAGATGTTGTGGGAGTTGAGCGTCACTATTAATAGCTTTTTGGAGGCCCCAGTCGCGTTGCACGGGCCACGGCCATGTTTTTGATGTCGCTTTCGCAACTCCGGTGTTGCCTCATCTCATGGCCGTTCCCATCTGGATACCGAACGACGGCAAGGGGTCTCTCAAGGCATGATTTGATACGAAGATTGTCCAAAGATGCAGCTGAAGCCTGACGGTCGCGACGTTGAGCTGCATGATAAATCACCCCGCATCGAGTCCCACGCAATGTTACACGACGCGAGATACTACCTACTCAAGTGCATATAAATTCGTCCACCCCCTCAATCGCAGTCGATCAGGCTCGATCGCGACTCTCAATTGTCTTCGCAGCACTCCCCCAATTCCAAGCTGTCAAGATGGCGCCACAATTCAAACGTAGCCATACGGCCCACCAAGAAACAGTAACCTTCTTTTCCGGCGCAACATCATCGACCTGGCAAGTTCCTGGCGAAGGATTCAGCGTCTTGGAAATCCAGAGGTTCGTCAATCCTCAACTGCAGAAAGATCTGCCAGTCCACGATAAATATATCCTCCCACCGTACCATTGGCACTGGAACCAAGAGGAATATTTCGACGTGAAGAAAGGGTACGTTTGAGCAGTCCGCTTGATGGCAGGCGTCACTCTCTCCTTCCGAGGAAATGTTCTGCAAGAAACTAACTGCTAACAGTCGTTTCATCTTCACATATGAAGGCAAAAAGACAGTCCACGACGAGACATCTCCTCGTGTCGTGATCTCCCCGAAAGCTCGCCATACGTTTGCACCTGATCCATCGTATGATGGCGACTGCGAACTTCACATCAGTGCTAGTCCTGAAAAGGGTATCGACGAGATTTTCTTCAGAAATCTTTACGGTTACGCGGATGATTGTAAAACCCAAGGCCTCGCCCCGAGTCCTTTTCAGATGATGGTTTTTATGCATCGTGCGGAGGTCAGCCTGGCATTTCCCGGTCCCGCGCCTTTGATGAGATTGTTGAGGTTCGTACTTTTGCATATTCTTCTTTTTGTGTCTGTGTTCGTGCTCCTGCGATTTTCGTCTCATTTGAATGCCGTGGTTGCTTGTGCGAGGTCTTTTCAAAATATCAGCACTAAGACGCATGATAGTTACACTCTAGGTCTCGTTATGGGAAAATGGATCGGGGAATTCCTTTTGGGGTACAAAAGTTCCTACCCGGAGTACTTTAATGAAAAAACGGTCAAGACAACTTGAGGTAACGAATGGCAAGGCGAGCATTTGCGGCTTGAAACATACGCTGGAGAATATCGAGCCAGTGAATAATAAGGTTGGTCATTATTGAAATAAATGTTAGCACTTTATTTGCACAGCAGTGAGAGCGAACGAGCGCCGCAAACATGCAACATCTACGTAAAGAATCAAAAGTGCGCTGGCGTTGGCTTAATTACGTCATCTAACTTCAGCTCAAAACAGACCTCTTTCCATGAGGCTTTTCTGACTCCATACAACCTTTCCAGAGTGAAGACAATTCATTAAGTTCAGTTGACTACTACAGATTTCAGCCATGGCTACCACCAAGCAAGTCGTCGTTCTCATCCAAGGTGGATCACTGGATGGGGTACACCCGCAACTTACTCCAAGCTCACCAACGCTCTCGACACTGCTGGCTACGATGTTCGTTTCCCTGAGCTCCCTTCAATGGTAAGTTTAATCTCAAACATCCCAAGCCATTTTTCTGTTCTTTTTCAATTCTTGAGATGGACGAGAACGGTGCCCTTAAATCCTCTTCACAACGCTAACTACTTCAAACCCCAGAACGACACACGCCCACCAACCGCCGATCTCAACACAGACACAGAATACGTCCGCTCCTTCGTAACACCCCTCATCGACGCAGGACACAACATCATTGTCCTAATGCATCCCTACGGCGGTCACGTTGGCTCCAACGCCCTCTACGGCCTAGGAATCGAGTCTCGTTCTAAGAGTGGACTTCCAGGTGGAGTTTCACAGCTCATTTACATGTGCGCTTTTGCGCTCCCGGAAGGCAAAACTATGAATTCTAAAGTCAAGGAGTTCGGTCAGGAGCATCTTATTCCGTTGGTGTTTGATTTTGACGTGGATGGTACTTGTGTGCATCGCGATCCGAAGACGTTGATTGTGGGGAGTGATGCTGGAGTGGAGGAGGCGGAGGAGTATGTGAAGACGATGGGACGATGGTGGAAGGGAGGTGGATACGGTCGAGTTGAATACTGGACATAGTCCTCACTTGACGAAGACGAATGAGGTTGTTGATGCTGTGAATAGTATCGCTGCGAAAGTGCGGAATTGAAGAATGGGGCTTCGGATTTGGGTAGGTTGAAAGAAATGCGTTTGAATTTTTCTTGAAGGAGTGTTTCTAATCGCTTTGCAGAATATTTCGGCATCAGCTCGCCAAGGGAGATCTCCACGGAGAACACCACGTGACCCACCTCGATTCGACCGGGTCCGATTACCACCGATTATGGTCTTACATCGTGGGCTTGAAGGGCGGAGGCTTCCTACCAACTACAATAATTCCGAGCTCTATCTCAAAATTTGAAGATATTTTCGATATGCCTCTACAAATCCTCATTTTATGCGACCGTCCACCGAACCAAATCCTTTCCCTCTTTCAGACCATTTCATTATCATCAGATCGAAAAGATACCTGAAGTTAAGTTCTAACAAATTAGCTCAGCGATAGCCCTAATTCTCGATGCCATACACGTTCTAATCACCCCCAAACTCTTTAGTACCAGACCAAAAATGGTCCGGCCGCGGATAGCAAACGACGAACAATTACTAAATTAGACAGCCAACGAAGCTTCTCACGCAAGTCGAGTTCTATATATTCAGATATGTTCCTACGATTTCTCTTCCGCTTCTCTTTTTCATATCACCATTTATCGAACCACTTCATACTCCACCATCCTACCTACCAATTCGAGCAAGTCTCTCATTCTCGCTTTTTCTTGCGACTACGATTGATTGGCATACATACCTCGACGACATTTGCAATATGAATTCCAATATGGCGAACCACCTTCTCGCTCGAATACCCTTCCTGAAACCCGCTGCTAAATTCCCTTCTTTCGCCCGTCTACCCATCGAACTCCGTCTTATGATTTGGGAATATTCACTCCCAGGCCCTCGCATAATCCAAGTGCACGCATTCGAAAAACCACAGGAGGTCTTCGAGCGCAGTCATTTATGGTCTGACATTGACGTCTTCGCCCCGGCAATCCCAAGCCCAATATTCCAAGTAAACTCTGAGTCTCGCTCAGTAGCTTTAAAGCGCTACAGTGTCGCCTTCCACGAAGGCCATCGGCCCAATCAATCCGTCTATCTGGACTGGAACACTGATCTCATCTTGGTCCAAGATGGCTGGACCCTCGCCGCACTCTTCCGCTCCAGCCTGGGCCATACGGCATGGAACGAAAACGAGTGGTGGAAATCCGTATTTCCACGTTCTAAATTTACCAAGGACTGGCAGGTGAACATGCGACACCTCGCGCTTGGCCTAAGTATCAAAAATGGAATTTTCAACGACAAGACTCTCGTTTCAAGGACCTTGAGAACAATAGTCTTCGAAACCGAAATGCGTCCTGACGGGACGGCGGAGAGCGCCGATACAGATAAGCAGCTGGCTACTTCACTTCAGAGACAGGAAAGCCGTGAGCCGAGGCCACCGACTTATTGTTTCCCTGGTGAGGAGGGCCACTTGGAAATGGAAAGCAGGGAAGATATTCCAAAGTGGCGCGGCTGGGACGTAGAGGTCAACAAGTCACTACATTTCCCTAAAGGGGATAAGGCTGAGCCCCTCGATATCTCATTTGTGCCTGTTGGAACGCTTCGCGCAGATTGGAGGCAGTGCGAGAGAAAAG
This sequence comes from Hymenotorrendiella dingleyae, assembly GCA_003988905.1. NCBI lineage: Eukaryota > Fungi > Ascomycota > Leotiomycetes > Helotiales > Helotiaceae > Hymenotorrendiella > Hymenotorrendiella dingleyae. The sequence goes on from QYAP01000701.1 coordinate 10,788, forward strand.
CTGATGGTTTAGAAAGCTATATTCCCCAATTGTTGTTGGCTATGGTGGTGGGGCTTACTGTTCTCGCTCTGCTGAGCGCTGGATTTCGTGCGACTCAGTTTCTGTCTGAAATTCCGTTGAGTTCGCTACATCGTGCGCTTCACGAGCTTTTTGACATTCTGGGGCCGATTTTATCCACTGCAATGAGGGAGCACCCGTTCTTCAATATACTTGTGTTCACCCATCCCACCCTTAGCATTGCTACACGAATTATCAGCTTCCCAACACCCACAATCGACTTTCCAACACGAACGAGCGTATTCTAACCAGGTGGAAGGGTGGTGAAAAGTTGGAAAGTCTAGGGGAAATGTATACACAGGCGATGGTATTTATACTGTTTGAACACACATTTTATTACCGGTACTCCATCGCTCACAGCGTACTCAAACATTCATAGCCCTGTATTGCAAAAAGAAAGAGAAATGTACTACAATTTAGAGCCTAACAAGAACTTTAATAAATATGCCTCTTGCATTACCTTGTAACACCTCGTTGTAAACTTGGCTATACCTCAAGAAACATTCAAGTTAATCGCTTTAACTTCATCCTTTACCTTTCTCTTTTCGGAGGCGTTACGGAGGCACTGCCTTTAGCAACGCTCTTGGATGTGGAAAGGAAGGAGCGACCTGCAAAGGGTGTGGTCCAAGCTCAAACCTATCCACAATCCCAAAGTCAATGTGACGGGATCGAGGTGAATAGCTTTGTGGCTCTCCATGTGTACTAGCGTATGCGGTCGAACCTCAACCTCTACCTCCGCTGGCCTGGACCCTCTTCTCTCTTTAGAGGACAACTTCTTATCAAATCGACACCTCGACAGTCAATCGTTCCCTCGCCTACCGCAAAACACCAAATTCCAAAGCCATCAGACTAGACTCAACCCTCGTCGCGTCCTACCTCTCAAGCCGGGAAGGAAACATTGTCAACCTCTTGTCCCCAACATTCGATCCCGATGGCAAGGTAGTTGACCAAATTATCCTTGCGCGGACTCCTCAGCTAATGCCATCGCAGAGATCACCAACTTCCCTCTTGAAAGCTTCTCTTTTCCTCTCTCCGCGGCATCGACGGGAGACTGCGTCCTCAGAAAAACTGCTCAGACCGTCAAGCTGCCTACCTCCATACACACCGCCGTCAACCCAACGAAACAATTATTTGGATTCTGCCAACGATGTCTCTAAGCAGCAAAGCGGAGGACTCCGTGGGTATCGTCGTAGCCGGCGCAGAATTCACTCTCTTTCCTAAGCTTGCTGCCGAGCTAAGGCTGATTATTTGGGAAATCGCACTTCCTCCTGGCCGCACGATCGAAGAATTTCAGATAGCTTCATGCTTCTTCTACACAAAAACCTTGGACGACACTTTCTCAGAATCAGAAGATTGGGCCTTTGGGAAGCGTACCAAGAGCAGTAGTGTCATTCCGACTCCGCTTCTCCACGTTAATCGCGAAGCGCGTACTTTAGCATCCAAAAACTACGAACTCGCTTTCCACGAATACGCTAGAGATGGAGTTCTACGAAGTATGTACCTCGATTGGAGCAGAGACTTGCTGTGCTTCAGTCTCCCTCAAGACCTTGAAAATTTTCGAACCACTGGCAATAGTTTTGACGGCTACTCCTCGGTTGGTTTTTACAGAAAATTTCAAATGAAAGTGATGGCTGGCTGGGCATCTCGGCTTCGACATCTGGCTATTCTTGATTCTCTTCAAGATTATGCCCATAATCCTCATGAAAGAGCCAGGTTGAACGAGCTGCCCAAACACTTTCCTTTCTTGCAATCCATGAAATTCGGCATTCAGGTGGTTGTAGATGACGGTATAGATGACGGTATACTAGAGAGCCAGGGGATTCAAGGGAAATACATGACAAGATCTCCAACCACTGTCCTGTTTTGTCAGGAAATCGTCAATTTGTTTTGTCTAGCCCGGAAATGGAACCCACCCTCGGAGAAAGACGTAGTGGAACGCGTGTTTCAGCCGTCTCGGCCATCCACCTCGATTCTCAAATCGGATAACAAGGAGTGGATATATAAGTGCAGGGCTCCCGACGCAGAGCATGGCATGGCTGGCTTAGACATTACCTTTTCGTCCTGTTACAATTGCTGGATAGGTTAAGTCGTCAGTCTTTCTCAGAAGCTGGTGACAAAAAAGGACTGTCTAGTCTCTGATCTGAGAATACGTCTCATGAGGCACTAAGTTGAAGGACTCCAGGAGGAGTGATACACATTAGGCATACTCGCCTCAAAATCAAGCAATACGGATACGATATGGCAGACGATTTGGCTTTACCATTTCGCTAGGCAGATTAGCAAAATATACTCTTTGCACATTTTCCAAACCTGCCAAAATGAATGATTTGCAAATTTTGTCATCAGTTCATTGCTCTATCTACCATAACAGTTACCATTACATATGGTTCATGTGAGTGGCCCCGCCTTGTCCTGGCACTGTTTGAGTCTAATTTTAATTCGGTAGAATTCTTTAACTACTTTGAACTAGTGCTCAATTCTGTAGAAGTAGTTTCATCAACACCATTCAAATTTGGAGTATTAGAAATTATAGAGGGAGATTCACATGCAAAGGGTATTGTCGTCTACTGTTTAAATCCTCATTTTATCATCTGTATACCCCTTTTCGCGGCCTTCAACAGGAACAAAGTAAACATGCTTTTGTTTAAACGTTGCTGTGATGAATATCGACGGGGTAAACCCGTAGTCAAGAGGAATTATGAGCCCCATGGTTTTGGTGAAGTAAGCCTGGGGGTAAATCAAGGTAAATGAATCGTGGGGGGAAGGAGCGATCTGCGCCGCGGTATGGTCCAAACTCTTGAGCGCACCTACCGGGATGGTATTCTTGTGACATATTACCACTTCCCCAAACCCTATTCACTCGCCCCTCGCTAAAAAAAAAAAAAACAGAGCCAAACGTGAACTGTCGCTAGCGTGCGGCCCGTGCGTAACGACTATTTAAACGTCCGCCGCGCCCCGACCGTTCTCTCTTCTTCATAGTCAACTCCACACGCAATCGAGTAGTCTTCGACCCACTCCATTTCAAATACTATCCACCTCCGTGGTTGCCAGTCAACAACTTCCGCCTCTACGACGACGATAACGAGAGCCTTCAGACTAGCTCAACCCCTCATCACGTCCTCACTCTGAAGTCAAACAACGGTCATCAGCGATCGACTGAAAAATATCCTTTCGCAGTCTCCTCAACGCAGAAATGTCTCGAGGCATCAACGCCATCGAAGATTCGCCATCTGCGGCCGTCAATACACCCGGTGTACCTGTCGAGTTTACTTTCTTTCCTAAGCTTCCTCCGGAGTTGAGGCTGAAAATTTGGGAAAGCACACTACCTGATGGTCGCGTGCTCGATGAGCGCGCAGTAGCTTTCTACTTCGGAACAGGGCTCTTCGCCACAAGTAACATCGAAGAGGCTTTCACAGGGCCCGTTCACGCCTCTAGTGCTATTCCGACTCCACTTCTTCACGTCAACTCCGAAACTCGTACGCTCGCGTCCAAGCACTACAAACTTGATTTTCATGGCTATTTCGAAGACTCGAATGAAATTCGAAGAAGTTTGTACGTTGACTGGAACAGAGATTTGTTATGCATAGAAGATCTCTTGAAACTCAGCTGTTATTATGGAGATACTAGAGCTGAGCTTTGGTGGGAAGGTTGGATACCCATTTATTCGGGACTAACGGGCGATTGGGAATCTTCGCTTCGGCATTTAGCCCTTAATGATTTCTTACATACACCTCCCGACTCTACAGAAAACCAGGTGTTATCCGAACTCCACCTGCGATTTCCTCTCTTGCAATCGATAAGATTCATGGTGTTTCCCAGAGGAGTGCCCATAGGAGCTGTAGTGACAGAAGACTTGACGCGAGATGCGGGCCAAGTACTTGCTTGTCGGGATATTGTCGATATGCTTTGTCGGGCCCGGAACTGGGACTCTCCTCCAGAGGAAGAAGTGGAAGAGCATTTCCAACCGTTACCCGATGTACACACTCCTCGCGTTGAGACAGCAGATAAGCAATGGATATACAAATGCAAAGCTCCGGATGGAAAGAATGAGTTGAAAATCACCTTTTCGACCGGCTACTGTCATGCATTCTATGGACGTTCTCTGGATTCCGTCCCCGCGGTTGGGAGTCGCGATTCTGAATAAGATTCGTTACGATTTTCTACTATGGTTTCTACGAAAGAAAGCAATACAGACGGCGGCGGTGTCGGTTGTGCCCCTGCTGGACTTTCCGGTTGGACTTCTATCATTCCCGACTACGCACCTGGGTGCATCAGTCTACGGTCTACCTTACATTCATCAACGCATTCTCTAGGGGGGTCCTAAACTCCGCAACACTGAAGCCGATGGAGACATGATATGGCCGGCTCTTGCGCCCTACTAAATCTGTAAGCAGATTAGCAAAATAAAAACCTTACAAACAAATCTCTTCAAAACACAAAGTGAATGAAATGACCCAGTGAAAATCCCAAGTGCATCCCGGTGTTCCATACCACCCATATCACTACAGTACAATCCGCTAAATTTATTTCATCTTCCACTTATACTCGCTCGTATCTTAATCCCAATTCGTTTTCTAGTCCCACTCATGAGTCATGATCAAATAGGAGAGCAGAAGAGGAAGTCCTCTGAATTTGCCTCCAATTCCTTGAAATAAGATTCCTTCTTGATTCGAGAGCAATTGTATTGCTCCCCTCCCATCGAAGCGTAGGAAATAACTTAACTATTACGTCGAGGGAATTAGCAAAAATAGTAGTGAAAGTCTTGCAATCTCTTTGATATTATATCGTGATCACTTAATTTAATCGGTGATGTAAGTATACAACGGGATGGGGAAAAGATTGGTGTTGTCGCTTAGTTACCCTGCTGGGATAAGGGGGCGGCGTTATCTTATTTCCGATGGCCACTTAGTAATACCAGACAGCCCCCTCCTTTGCTCTTTTCACTCCCCTTGGTCACTCGACTTTTCCAAATGCGTAACCCTTGTAATTATTTTCTTCTTCTACTACTGCGTTCTATACCAAATGGAGGAAAATCAAATCTCAAGTGTTATGTACCGGTATGTTTTTGCTTGACGGAAGAACCCCGCGAACAACCCAGTCCACTACTGCACTATGAAATCCGCAAAACTCACTTGAAACCCCATATTAGCAAATCCCCTGATTGAATAACAAGGTCTCGGGGTGATTATTAAGCCGCACTGGATAGGTTCTTACAAATCAACTTCACAGCGGTGCGTGCTCGTGCTTTACCCCGTACTTGGCAGACCACATTGGTTTCCTAATCGGGAAGTGAGGTAGTTCTCCATCTTCCCAACATCCAGGAATCTGAAAGGTATTAAATATCAGCTTTCGCGCACTTCATTCCAAACTTCTCTACACATCATTCAACTTGCCAGTTTATCACTCTTCAAATACACAGCTTTTTAAAAATTGAATTCTACAACCACATCATGACCCAAACAACCGTCCTAATCACCGGCGCAAACCGCGGAATCGGCCACGGTCTCCTAAAACTCTACCTCCAAAAACCCTCCCACACCATCATAGCCGCTGTCCGCACCCCCACACACCCCACCTCCCTCTCCCTGCTCTCCCTCCCTTGCGCCCCAGGAACCACCCTCATCATCCTAAAGATCGACGCCTCCATCCAAAGCGATCCCGCTAGCGCAGTGTTGGAACTCGCAAATAAGCATAATGTGCATGCGATTGACATTGTGATTGCGAATGCGGGAATCGCTTATATCTGGTGCAAGGTGGAGGAGGTGAGCGTGGAGGATTTGCAGAAGCATATGGTTCCTAATGTGCATGGGTATATTTGGCTGTATCAGGCGTTTTTGCCGCTGGTGAGGAGGGGGGAGAAGAGGATTTGGGTGGGTATGGGGAGTGCGGGGGCTTTTTTGACGGTGAGTTGCTGCTCCTTCATCTTTGATTTCTGATGGTTTTTGCTGACTTGTTATTAGTGAGTGCTCTAATCAGCGCGAGCAAAGAATGACTATCCCAATAGAGATACTAACTGGAATCTTGCAATAGGAACAATGCACCCATCCCCAACGCCGCCTACGGCCCAACAAAACTCATCGTCCACTTCCTGACCAAGAAAATTTCACAGGAAGAACCGACTATCACTGCATTCCCCATTGACCCTGGGTAAATCTTCCCTCTCCACTCCCCCGAATCACAAACTACACCTCCCAAAACATAAACTGCACCTCCTAAATTCTCATACCCCCTTTGAACTACTGTAGCAACTGACCTGTAACAGATGGGCCCAAACAGACATCGGAAACGCAGGCGCCGCTTCATTCGGCATGGAACAAGCTGCAATTACCATCGACGAGAGCGTGAATGGTGTGGTGAAAGTTATCGATGCCGCGACGAAGGAGACGCATAGTGGGAGACTTTGGACGTATGAGGGGAACGAGGAGCCTTGGTAAGGTACTGGGCTGTGTGATGTAGTGGGTTGTGAAGAAGGTGTATTGGGGCTTATGATGTAGGGAATGGATGAGAAGTTGCTATTTTAGAGTAGACTGGAATTTGAGAACGGGGTTTATTGGATGAGTGTACTTTTTGTGTGGTGGGAATGGGCTAGCTCAAAACAGGAATCCTCGTTGTTCCAATTGATATGAACGTAAGTATTGTAAGATCATCAGACCCTACGATTTTCAAACTTACGTCAAACGAGGTGTTTCTGGGGGCCAGAAAAACCTCGCCCCCAGGGGAATCTTTTGTAGAGTAGTAGAGCGCGCAAATAAGTAGAAATAGCGCCGCCTAAGTGTGTTCTTTTATTCTAAGGAGATCCCTAGGACCCCATCGGGGGCCAGCTCCCGCACCCCCGCCCCCAGGGGAATCTTTTGGTGGTATCGGGGCTCTGATAGAGTCAATAGGGCGTATAGGAGGAAGGTAAGAAGTACGTGTAGCTGTAGCCCTGAATCTAAAGGGGGTGAAGCACGTGTAAAGGTTAATACGGCTCCTAAGAATCAACCTCGGCATACCGTATATAAGTTTGGCAGATGGCCCTCGATTTGACTTCTATATCCTGCGCAACCACGAATAATCGCTCGATTTTAATGATTTAAACTACGTACGATAGCCTCAATTGGATGCAGTCTCTATGAGAGTTTATTTAATTATTAGTCTGTTGCGCATTACAGAACTAGAATTGAATTGATCGCGATGCATTCTGGTAGCGTTTTGTTAGGGTGTGGCTAGGTGTGGCTCGGTAGGATCACCTGACTGAGGTTTTGTATGCCCAGGGTCTATTAGTAAGCAGCACAACCTTTAAAAGCCAAATCGCAGATCAGGTTTCAAAGCTTCTTCTTATATACCCTTTATATCGACGATTAAAAGAATTTTAATAATTCTTTTTTATCGCCTATTTAATTCCTTAAATAAATAGGATTCTTTAATTATAAAAAGATATATTATTTATATATACTTTTATTAATTATTATACGTTTTAATTAATTATTTACCTTATTTTTTTAAATTAAATAGCCTCTTTTTTCTCTATTTTTTATAATTAATTATTAATATCTTATTATGATTTATATTAGTATTTAATTATTATTATTATTTTTAAGAATCTTTTAAAACGCTTTTAAATAATATTATTATTATAATATTAAAAATATATTAAAATTTTCTTATTATAGAAATATTAAAAAGCCTTTTAATCGTATTAGAGATATTTTATTAAAGCTTTTATTTATAAAATATTCTTTTAAACTCTTATTAATAAAATTAAACTTTATTTTAAATTCGATTTTTTTCTTAGAAGCTCTTTTATTAATAAAGTATTTTTTTATTATTACGATTAGAATCTTATTATTATATTTAAAATTTTTGAAAGCCTTTTCTTATAAGATATATATTTTAAATTTTCTTTAAAAATAAAACTTTAAAATTTTTATATAAAACTATTCTTTTATTATAAAATATAATTAAAAATCTTTATTAGAAATAATTATTAAGGCTTTAAAACCTAAAAACCCTTCTTTTAAGAGATATTATTAGCCTTTTATTATTTAAATATCGATTTTATTTATTCGAATTATTAAATATATAAAAATTATATAACCCGAAATATAATATAAATATATTTATAATATAATAATATTCTTTAATATATTAATCAATAAAATTATTCTTATTAAATAAATCTGAAATTATAATTAATTAAATATATTAATATTATTATATAGAATATAATTTATCTTATTTATTATTACTTATTATATATAATAATAAAAAGGCTTTTTAATTAGATTTAATTATTAAAGATCATAATTTTATATAATTTAATTTAATTATTTTATTTAATATTTTTATATAATTTCTTCCATTTTAATAATTTTTTTAAAATCTTTATACTTCTAATCTTTTTAATATTATTTAAATATTAGAAAAAATATATTATTTTTAATAGAGAATTAATTATATTATTTCTTAAATATAAGTTATTATATAATAATTTTCAATATATATCTTCTTATATAAATTACTTCTCTAAATTAATAATATAAATAATAAATATAAAAAGAAGTTTAATAAGGGTTATATTATATACTTTATAAATATTAAATATTCTTATAATATAAATAATTATTTAATTCTTAGATTTTTAAGAATAATAATATTATTATTATAAGATTTATTAGATCTATTATCTATTAATTTAACTCTTTAATTATTATCTCTTTTCTTCTTTTTATAAATATAAAAATAAATATTTAAAGTTTATTAATAAATAATATAACTGTTGGAATTCAGTGTAGATCAGAGGTCAGGTGATGTTCGGTGATGCAAGGTGGTTGGTTAGGCTAGCTGCGTCATGAGCTTAAGGGAGAAGCTTTGACCTTAAGATCTCGTAGGAAGCCGTAACTCTTCTAAGTCCAGTCAACTCGAGAGAATCGGGCGTTCACCCTAGTTGAAGTATCAGACCGTACGTGATACTGCGCACATTTCCAATAATAACCTTTAAAAGCTAAATCATAAATTAAATTTTAAAACTTTTTCTTATATATTTTTTATATTAATAATTAAAAGAATTTTAATAGCTTTTTTTATTTATTATCTCATTTTAATATTATTTTTTAGATTATAAGATTTAGATTTATATATAAGTTTTAAAAGTATATATTTAAAAATAAATTAAAAAGTCTTTCTTTTTTTCTTTTATAAAAGAGAAATTTAATAAAGGTTATATTATATATTTTATAAATATTAAATACCTTTATAATATAAATAATTATTTAATTCTTAAGTTTTTAGAAATAATAATATTATTATTATAAGATTTATTAAGCTTATTATTTATTAATTCGATTCTTTAATTATTATTTTCTTTCTTCTTTTTATAAATATAAAAATAGATCGCTTAATTAAAAGCCCGGATTTAAACCTTAATAAATATATACTCTTTTTCTATAATTCCCTCTTCTTTTTTCCTTTTAAAAATTAAAGTTAAAAGAAGATAAACTTTAATAAAATATTCGATTATATAAATTCGCGAATTATAATTCCTTTTTTAATATTAAATTTACGATTTTAATATTATAATTATAATAAATAAAAAGCTATTTCTATTATAAATTATCCCGAAATTCTTCTATATTTTTATAATAATAATCTATAAATAATAATATTAATTTAATATTACTCTATTTTCTATAATTCAGCTATTTTTTCTATTATATTTTCGAAATTAATGAGTTTAACCCTATTAAATAATTTAAAATCTAATATTTAAAGGTATTAAAATAATAATAATATTATTATAATTGGAATCTTTTAAATCGTTAAAATTATTGAAATTATTAAAATCCTTAAAGTTATCAAAGTTTTTAAGATTATTAAAATCTTTATTATTATTATTATTTATTAGATTCTAATTATTCTTTAGATTTTATCTCTTTATTATTATTAATTTATTTAAAGAATATATTATAAGAATATTTAATTAAGGTTCGAACTTTAATATAAATAATATATTAATATAATAATAGGAATATTCTTAGGCCTAAAATATTATATATACTTTTAAACTCTCTATTAAAATAATAATAATTATAAATTAAAAGAATTTAAATAAGATTCTTAAATATTATTATTAGAGAATATCTCTTTATTATTATATAAATTTATTAGATTCTTTAATAATAATAATAATAATTTTATTTAATAATAAATGAAATTATAGATTATAATCCGCCTTTAAATAAATCTTATAAGGGATATATATTATTAAGCGTGTCACAGGCTAGGAGGGTGAGTAGCTTTACCACTAGACCAACAGTGAACTGCCCAAAAAGGGACTATTATTGGATGGAAGTCCAATAT
>QYAP01000702.1:0-21065 GCA_003988905.1 Hymenotorrendiella dingleyae
CCTGCTGCAGCTATCCGATCCTCTCAATTGGTTATAACAGATGGGTTCTCCTGTCAGCGCAGTGGCTGTCTGAGCCTAAGGTCCCAAATGTCACCTGACTATCCCGTGATCGTAACATCCTACTCGATACGCAGTGACATCGATACCCAAAGACGAAGAAACTGTCTTGGCAGCTTCTAGCCACTCTTTCCCCTCGGAACCGGCAAGTAACACAAAATTCCTCCCCAGGACATCAAGTGTGGAAATACGCTTTCCACCGTACTCAACCCAGATATGGGGTGCTCGACTTCCAGGCCTGCCATCAATAGACAAAAGCAAACTTGGGACGGTCCACGGTTTCCAGGTGAGTCCTCCTAGCGGAGAGGTATCCTCCCCACAAATCGCCTTTCCTCCATAAACATACCCATGTCCTCCCATCAAATGCAACCTTTTCATAACACTCGCCAAATTGCTCAGGCTCTTCTTCGTGTTAATCTGAAGCGAGCTTGCGAGCGAATGTTACAGCTCAGACGGGGCCTTAAGGATGACTAAGCTCTCTATACTGAAAAAGTGAAGTGCTTCTGCCACGATAAGCGATCTGATTGGCCGAATCTGAGTTGCGGGCGGTCAAGAGCGGCAATAACCCTAATGCAGTACCCCAACAAAACTTTCAGAATTATCGCCGCCATACATTTAATCCACTCCTGCAATGCGCCACCGAGAAAATTTTGAATAAACACGTATACTTATACTATGCAGCTGAATCTATCGTACGCAGTTAAAATCGGCTTACTATTCGTCGTTGCGCAGGAGATAGAAGTCAAATCGGGGCAAATCGAGGGCGCATCGAGCCACCTGCCAAACCTACATACCGAGGTTCAACCAAGCCCGATCGGGAGCCGCATCCACGTGCTTCTCTCCCCCCCCCCCCCCCCCACGCCCTATTAACTCTACCACCCCCCCGATGCCATCAAAAGATTCCCCTGGGGGCGGGGTTCTGGGGGCTGGCCCCCGATAATAAAAGTCTCCCCTAGAAAGAGTAGTAATATATATTAAAGAATGCGACCCCCTCAAAATCGGATTCTGTACAAAACTACCCCCTTCTTAAATTTGCATCTTCACCACGACTCTAAAACGCACAATTTAAGCATATGGTTGTTTTAATGCGACAAATACAGCTTGCGCAATACAGAGTTAAAAGTAGGGTAGTCGTCGCGGCGCAGAGGGGGCTTGCACAGTTCGTCGCCGCCGGTATAATGGTTCATGCAGGTGCCACATGTGGCGCGCTCCCTCTCTTGCGCCAACAACCACCCCAACTTAGAACCTGAATTGCGTACGCCACGAGTATCATATCGGAGCAGCAATATACTCAAACGATAGGTCTAATCTTAGAGAATAGATATAGGTATTTAATTTACTAGAGCGCAGCGAACTTGGCCCCCACGGCAGTGGCCGCCGGAGGCAAAAGTGCACCGCCGGAGGCAGAAGAGAAGAAGAAGAAGAAGAAGAGAAAAGCCGGAGGAATCCAAGCTCGCTTCATTGTTACGGAAAGACTTGCTATTTACGTCCAGATATCTTGTAATGCCTCTTTCCCCAGCTGCATCCGCAGATATTTGAACAGCTCGCCTCCCGACTGGAAGACGCTCAGTCTCATAAGTTTCGAGGAGGGAAGGATTCGCATGACGGTTGAGGACAGCAGCGAATTTCCACGAAAGATTCTCAGCCTCTGCGATCCCGCTATTCGCGCCCTGCCCAGCCCACGGCGTCACTTGGTGTGCCGCGTCTCCAGCGAGGAAAATCCGGCCAGCTTGAAGGCGAGTGGCGATATGAGAAGTGGGTTCCCATGGTAATATGGCCTTGATCTCAATCTCGATATCTGGCATACCCAAAGCTGCACGGAGGAGCCCTATGCATTTCTCAGGGGTAAAATCAGACGCTCTTTCGCCCCGAGAAGGGTCATATGAAGGGTGAAAGACCCAGGTGTCATCGTTATTGATTGATGTCATCAGTCCGTAAACTTCAGCATGATTGATGAGACAGAGGGAAAATTCGCGGCCTTTGACGAGCTCCTTTAGATCCGCCTTGAAAAGAATGTTAAGGAGGTTGCCCAATTTTCCAGGACCGGTGGTGGGGATAGCGAGGGAATTGCGGATGGGACTTGATGCTCCATCTGCAGCTATCAGATACTCTCCACTGATATTCTCCTCGGCACCACTCTCCCTGTCTTTCAAAATAACCGAAACACCATCGCCATCTTGATCCACGTTTACACAATCTGTAGAAAATCGCAGCTCACAGCCTCGTTCTCTAGCGACGGAGACAAGCACCGGCTCGAGTTTGTCTTGGGTCACCCATGTGCCGGTCACTGGACTGATTGTTTCCATGATGCCGGCGAAGTTGAATTTACTGGCTTTTGAAGAGGAATCTGAGCGTGGATGCGATTCAATTACTTCTTTGAGTGAAGATCCGGAGTAGATTCCATAGGTTGGCGACATTGCGGCGCCTGCTTCACGGACGCGGTCTTCGATTCCGAGACCGCGGTATATTCTAAAGGGACTGTTAGCGTTGGCCTTTCGTTTCTCTCGAAATTCCCTCGTATGAATCTTCCACATGTGAGAAGGAAAAGTGAATTTCAAGCTCTTTCTTACTCACTCCATAGTCCTCGCATTAACACTCCTCGCTCTAGGATGTATCGAACTACCCGCATGTTTCTCAACTAGTATCGAACGTACGCCATAATGTTCCAGACACAGAGCCGCACTGAGTCCGACAATACCACCTCCTATAATGATAACTGGATATTTTGTCTCGGAGGACATTTTTCGCTGCGTAGACATTTGTGCCGTGCTTTCGAATTCGAAAAAATGGGGAAACGGCAAACGAAGTTATGAGGGGAAATACAGAGAGAGCCAATGTTGTAATGTTTGGGAGTTTTATATGTGTTGTATTTACATGGAGGCTGAAAAGCGCGGTATGATGTATTGTTTTTTGTTCCGGCGAATAGAAAATCCCGCTCAAACTAGGGGGACGAGCTTCTCTTCTCCCACAACACTTCCACAACACTACACTCTCGAAGTCTCTCAAAACTCACCCATGCCCTCTCACCCTAGAACTTTCCGAAAAGCAAAATCTCAATGAGTCATGAGGAGGCATGCTCACTCTATTTGCATGGCGTCGCAGTTTTGCTTATTGCGGCGTGTTGCCTGTTTTGGTTTGGTCTCGGTAGACAGAAATTACCGGGGTTATGGGATCTTAGGGGCCCCCTTCTTTGCTGTAATATTGCGTTGGAGTTCGACTTTTATTTTTATTGTATCTCTTACTCCGTAATGCTGCGCCGAGAATTTAAAGTTACTATCGGTGCGTATCGATTATCCTGAAAAGGTATCGCGGTAATAATTCTGTACTAAAAATAGGTGCAAGTGGATTATCAAAGTATTAGCCGGTGTTTGGCCTTTTTTTAATAGGCTTTTTTGTACCCGTGCTAGCACTGATCAGCTATTAATAGGATGCGCGCACTGATAACAACTTTAAATTCTCGGCGCAGCATTACGGAGTAAGAGATAGTTCGATGGTTTTTGGAGATACCGTATTAATTGGAATAAAGATACCCACTTTTGAAATATATCCACTCCTGTATAGCACCAGATCCTATAGAAAGTTAAGTAGAAGAGGTTTGTTTATATGTAAGTAACTTGATGCTTTATTCACCATAAAATAGTCTAGATTCGAAGTTTTAGGGAAGTAATGCCCAAAGCATATAACTACCCAATAGCCAGGAGTCTATCCACAACTCCCAGCAGACAAATGGATGCTTGCTGGATGATGCGTCTCTTGGACAGTAAATACAAGACTTACACCCCATCGTCTACGTAGCAGAAAGCCGGGTAAGAAGACTCTTGAGGACCTCCAGTATGCAAAGAAGAAGGTATACCGCGATGGTGTGAGTTGCGTAGGGAACAGGTGAATATGTTTAATGATTAGCTGAGTGAGTATTTTTTTCGGTAGTAATTCTTGTTTCGGTAGCAACCTGAAAAGTTCTCCGTTAATTATACCGTGACCCCTATTTACCGCATCAAGCAACCCGAAACTTTCTCCTCTTCCAAGCAAGTCGGTGTTTTATTGCAGCCAAACTTACAGAAGTGGCAGAAATCGGATTTGCAAAACTGACACCAGCTTTCCGCATGGCAAACGCATATTACCGGTCTCTAACCCGATGGGTTTATGTAACGAAATCTTGAGTTACTAATCAGTAGTAGATTGGAAGACTTAGAAAGGGAGCAGCGACTCAATAGAAAACTATAAAAAACTACCTAGGTATCGGTAATACCACCCTAGGCGCGGTCAACTACCACTTCCTCGACCAACACTAGGGCCAGCAAGAATCCGACTACCTTATGTATCCCTACATGCGACGGGGAAAAGAAACTATCCCTCACTGCAGTTAAAAATGTCAAGTATGTTTTGATGAGAAGGGAGATGAGGTGAATGTGAGAAAAGATTGGGCAAAGAATAAGTTGGGCGATCTTTTCGGTAGCAAATTTTCTTTCGGCAACACTCCCCCTTTCGTTGCCATTTCTCCTCTCGGTAACAACATCCCTGACAACCAACGAAAACTCCAGCCAGCTACAGTATTCCATTACCCACCTCCACAAACTCAATCGTTGGCTCCTCATCCTCAGGCCGCACACCTAATACCGTATGCTGAAGAACAAATATTCATAGACTCACAGTCTAACAAGACACAACTCTGAGCAAGAATTGCAGAGAAACTAAATGATAGATGAATTTGCACTTCAAGTCATCACTTTTATACGTCAATATTTGCAACTGGATTTTTATTTCAGAAGGCGTACAGGACTAACCAACACCGGCAACCCCGTTTCCTACAGTACCCCCAAACAGTTTCAATGATAAATCAAACTTTATGCCATGCTTCCTCCTTTTCGCAAAATAATAATGATGTCGAACTTCAAGCGCAAATGCCAAATGGCAAAAAGAAACCCAATGACAGAAACCAAACAAAAGAATACAAATCCAGACCCAAATCCAAATCTCGATACAAATCCAAATACAAGAATCCAAACCCAAAGAAGAAACAAAACAAAAGGTAACCCACACCCTTCACACACCCCCTTCCCCTTTCCAAACACAAAACCGGCTCTATCCCAATTGAAGATCAGGAAGCCAATCCGCCATCCTAGTATCATGATCATCTTGAAGTCGTCCCGGCGCCGAACTAGTAGACTGATCCGAATCCTCAGCGGGTGGTGCCGTTTCCACCTCCATCTCCTCACCCCCAGCTTCAACCATCACCTCATCCCCCTCCCTATCATTCACAAATTCCTCATCTGGTTCCAGCCCAAGAACAGCCAAAATCTCCCACTCATTCAAAGTCGTGGGCCGCAAAGTATGTCGAGGTCGAGCTGGCTGTTGCCGACGGGCCGAAATCTCCTGTTGTATCCTCTGAAGATTATGTCTCTGCATCTCTTCCAGCAATTCAAGGTCCCGTCTATCTCTCTCCCTGCGTGCTGGAACCGAGGGGTCATTGAAGAGTGGTTGCAGTGGCGGTTGAGGACGCATGCGGCGTTGAAGAAGGGTTTGGGGAGTGTCGTTGGGGGAATTGAGTTCTGTGGTTGCGTTTCGGAGTCTGTCTTGATTGAGGGTCGCTAGATCTTCTAGTATGGATTGGACGGAGCTTGTTGCCGCGGGTTGTGGGGTAAGGTCTCTGTTATTGTGTTGGAGGTATGTGTACCATTGATTTTCGTAGGAGTTTATTGGTGGAATGGGATTTTGGGCTTGTGGTTGAGCTTCGGGTTGAGGATCTTCGAATAGCATTCTGATTTCGGGTGGTGTGACCGGGTCACGAACGGGGCGGTGCACTCGTTGATTTCTAGAGTTGTGGAATTGTGGTTGGGCTTGTGGTCGAGTTCTGGGTGGAGTGTACCATGGGTTATGAACCCCGCTCACCGGTTGCTGAGTAGGGTTTGAGGGTTGTGTTTGTGCCTGTCGTAGTAGTTGAGAATATTGTGGATTTGTGGGTGAATAGTAATATGTCCCTGGGCTTCGAAGAGAGTTATTCGCTGGTCGTTCCGCTTGAGCCACCAGAGCTGGAGCTGGAGCCGGAGCTTCTTCTGGAACGGAACCCAGCACTCGTCCAAATCGTATTTCGAGTGCAGCTATCTGCCTCCTATCTTCTGCTGTGAGATTTCCCACGCGCCCACTCCTCTGCCTATCTCTGTGATTCCTGCTCCTCACGAGTTCCTCAACCGAAAGCTCATGGTATTGACCAATAGAACGCGCCCACTCAACAGAAAGCGTATGTTCTCTCGCCATCACCGCCGGGTGGAAATAATTTCTTGCAAGCCACAAGGGATCCTCCATCAACCGATCCAATTCAGCACTCGTAGGCATGCGAGGTTGTTCGGGCTGTCGACCGTTCAAGTCCCAAAAGTCCGGTACAGGGGGCAGTGAAGCATTTCGAGCCAGAGGCGGTCGTACACTACTCCTTGCCTGATTTGCTCCACTCTGTATGGAATTTAGGTGACTAGGGATGAACTGAGGCGGTACAACAGGGGGACCCGGATTGGCTACAGGAGGAAAAGTAGCAAGTGGAAACGGAGGCGGAACTGCGGGATTTTCGGTTCGAGGTGGAAGTGTGCGTCCTCCAACACTGTTGAAAAGAGCCTCCATATCTCGAGCGGCTCTCTCTTCCTCTTCCAAAATCTCTCTACTAACTCTCTCTCTTCTTTCCACTCTCCGTCTTCTTTCCAAACGATCAACAATCAGCTGTGCCTCGGCAGCCTCATCGATAGTATAATAACCGTCGTCACTCTCGCTTTCCGAACTCCCAAACTCTGTTGTCTGGCTTGCAATCTCTGGACTTGGAGTCTCTGGACGTAAAGTCCCTCGACGTAATCTTGGGGCCGTGCCTGGGGCCAACTGAACCATTAACCTCGCTCCAGGTGGCACTATCCCAGTCGTAGTTGTAGTAGATGTCGTAGTCGATGTCGTGGTCAAGTTCATGGCCGGTGTTGTCATCGAGGTTGTCGTAGTTGAGTTCGTGGCCAATGTTCCCATTGAGGTTTCTGTCGTAGTCGAATTCGTGCTCGATGATGCCATTGAGGCTGCTCGTGAAGCTGGTGGAGCTGCTGGTACAATTCTTCCATCTCTCCAAGCTCTGCTCTCCACCTCATATCCATAAAGTTTTCTACCCATCTTGAAGATCTTACTCCGTATGTAGGGATGGAAGTGAAGTGTTGTAAAAGAGACAATTTCCAAACAAAGTTGTGAAAGTCTGTGATGGTGTAGAGTCTGTAGTGTTGTACTGAAGAAAACGAAGTACTTGATTCAAGTGTTTCAAACTTTATGAAATCGTGTCAATGTGAAGTTTTCTGCCTTTTCCCCTCAAGAGAAAACCATGTATTTATACTGGAAAAACCAAAATCAGACCAGTGCGCTTCCCTCACCAATTCACAACTAACTAGTTAGTCTCCGCCGCCAGGTCAACATTAGAAGATTTTCTGACGTTAGAAAGCGACTATACTAGGGATCTAGCAAACCCGAGTCCGTTTACTAGCACAGCACTAAACTGAAAAGCCCCAATTTGAAAGCCTGAAGTGAAAATTTGAAAAGTGACAGATTGACAGCCAGGGCACTAGCGGAATGCTAAAATGACACTAGATAGCACCAACTTGAAAGCCTGAAGTGAAGATTTGAAAAGTGACAGCTTATCAACCAGGGCACTAATACACTAAAATAAAACCGGATAACGCCAACACCCTAGTCCCACCCTAGTCCCACCCACGAAAACCACTTTAATTCAATGACAGCTATGGTTTTCCGCACACCTAAAGAACCCCTACCGCACTTACATTGATGAATGAAGTGAAAAAAGGGCACTGATATAAGACTAAAATAAAACCGGATAACGCACACACCCCAGTTCCCCCACGAAAAACCACTTGACCGGTAATTCAACGACAGCATATGATAGTGAAATCTGGGGGAAAAGAAGTCAAGGAAAAGAGCCAAAAGAAAACAGCAAAATCCATGATTTTTCGATCACCCGCATTAATTGGTTTCAAACGCCACCCTGTTTTAGACCTCATTATGCCAAACCAAGACCAAAATGAGAGAGGAATGGGAGAGGAACTCTCTCTCCCATTTCGATCTTCATTGTGCCGGGAGACTTGAGATAAAAACTAGACGTAACGGAATGGCCCTCTAATTCATACTACGTTGGTATGTACTGTACTTGTTCGGCACTAGCCGCACCGCTATGTAGAAAGGCTCAATCCAAAGACTGCACCACCTCCAGCACCGTCCCACAAACAAGCTCATGCCTCGGCGCATCCACCGCCTGGCATTCCCTTTCACAATACCGCATCCAGAGACACTCGTCATACTGCACGCTCTTTTCTTCCTCCATCATCTGTCTGCATACCACGCAAGTGCCAGCTGGCGCGTGAACCGGCTCGCTAGTCCACACCCACTTATGTCTGGTAGCCGCTGCCTCGAGATCCTCCTTAGCAATATCCGCCTTGTGCCTAAGGGTACCCGGGTTCTCACCCAGGAAGAGTTGGATGCTAGCCGTGAGATTATCCTCACAGGGTCCATCAGCCACACATACGAAGCCCGCCATATACCAGACCAAGTATGTGAAGGGCGGATCTCCCATGTCCGGGTGAAGATTCAACTTCATCGGAGCGTGAACGAGTAGTGTTGCTGGACGTCCGCAGTTGCATTTCCATGGTGCAAAGGTTTTGAGCTCGCGATGAATAGATTCGATGGTTTCCGCAACGAAGCTTTTGGTGGAGTGAGGGTGGCTGGCGAGGACTTTCGAGGGGTTGAAAGGGATCTTGAGATTAACCTTGAGGCAACGTCCATTTCCATCGCTCAAGATGGAGACCATAACATTCAGATCCCCGGAAGTTTCCTGGAGGGGTGACATTTTCTGGCGATCCTCTGCTAAGTTATCCATAACCTTGACCACGGTCTTGCAATTCGCTTCGTGCCTGTCCCAATCCTTCTCCTGGCACTCCTGGCCACAATACCGCATCAACTTGCACTTGGCACATGTGATGCTCACTTCCTTCCCTTCACACACGAAGCAAATCCCACACACCGGGCTTGTAGGCACATTCTTCTCTGTGTGGTTGTTTTTTTTGTGGCACCGTCTGGTGACTTCCTGGAGACCCTCCATGTCTATATCACGCTTCTTCTCGATGGCCATCGTACATGCCATGTCCCAAACAAGTCTGCAAGGACCACGGTCCGCGCACATGAATTCAAAAGCACACACAACACCATACTTGTAAGGCGGTCCGTCCATATCCGGGGAGAAATTAATCTTTGCCAAGTGTGCCACCTCGGTCGCTTGGTCGCCACACTTGCACCGCCAACCATTCATACCTTTGAGCTCCGGGGAGAGGGACTTGATGGTAGATTCGATGAAGGCGTCTGTAGAAGCTGGGTGGTCGGAGAGGGGGATGTTGAGCGTGGCATTGAGGCGGGGACCACTGTCTTCTCCGTGAGTGAAGACGGCTTTCAGAACTCCGGAAGATTCATTGAAGGGCGACATTTTTGTCGTTGTCGGTGATCAGCTAGGATGGAAGAGTTTTGAAAAGGTTGTGATTTTCTGAGGTAGCGAGAATGGTTGATTTCGGCAAATGTTGTGGTAACTCCGATGATGGACGATTGAGTGAATGAGTCTCTCAAGCCTTGTACTTTAGACACTCCAAGGCGTGTGTGTGGTGCTTGTATTGATCTCTGATAGGATATCCTCTATACAGGCATCCTAAAATACTGTTTCTTTCAACTTGGGCTCTTTCGCTGCCAGATGCCGCTCAGTCTTGGCTGCCACAACACTTACAGACCCGCAACCCATACTATCTTTCAAGCGTCTATCCTTTGGATCATTTAAACTGCATGATGGTCTTGTTGCTACCATCTGAAAAAACCGTAGCCGTCAAGTGAATATCAAGACTGGCACAGTAATCTGTCAGCTGGTACCGCATTAATTGGTTTAGAGCGCCCCCCTCTTCTGTTTTTGACCTCATTGTGCCAGGATATCTGAGAGAATAGAGGTTAAAATGAGAGAGGTTCGTTCATGGAAGAAACTCTCCCATTAACCCTCAATTATCTTTCATAGTCTGGCATAATGAGGTAAAAATGGGAGAGGGGGGCGCTCTAAACCAATTAATATAGTATATAAACCCAGGTTGTTAGCCATGAACACAACAAAGGGTTGATGTTTCCTGTAGAACACTAACCAGATACTGGCAGACTACGACCAACCCTCTCCGATTCCGTCCTTAGTGCTCTCGAATGCGCAATCTCCGTATCAATAAATGCCACGGTGCCTCAAACCCCTCAGAAATGACAATTCCAACACTTCCCACCAAGATCCTCAAGCCGACCCTTCATCATCTCCTTCCTCACCCTCTTCCAGGTAAGGCCCAACCTTAACCACCTTCTTACAGACCTTCTTATGTCTCGTCCAATCCTTCTTCTGGCACTCCCTACTGCAATACCGCATCAACTTACACCCCCCACACCTCAAAACCCCTGCCATCACCTGCCCACACTTTAAGCAAGTGCCGCAAACCGTAGCTCCAGGCACGCCCTCCTCCCTGTACCCATATTTTTCGTGGAGTTCTTTCATAGCATCAAAAATGCTCTCCGGTGTAGCCGCCTCAACGGCAGCCATACCCTTCATAGCCACTGAATAGGCAACGTCCCAACCCAGCCTGCAAGGACCGCCTTCCTCGCATAGAAAGCTGACAGTGTCCGTAACTTTGTATTCGTACGGCGGCCCAACCATTTCCAGACTGATGTGAATGGCCTGTGCATGTGCTACCACCGTCGCTGGGCGCTCACACTCTGGTTGCTCAAAGCATGGCCAGCTATCCATGCTTTTAAATTCCCAGTCGAGATCCCGGATTTTAGATGCGACAAAGTCACCGGTGGAAGTTGGATGGTTGGCGAGAACTTCGGAGGGGTTGAAGTCGATGTTAAAGGTGACCTTGGCGCGGTCTTGTACGACGTAGAGGACTTGCAGAATTGCGGAAGTTTCGTCAAGGGGCGACATTTTCGAGGGTGAAGGGCAGGGATGGTGGAGTCCCAAAAGTACGAAGTTGGCAGAATCCAGAAGTCCCTGACAATTGAATTGCTCTCTGGGAGGATGGCCTCTTATATAGACTTCTACTCTTTGACTTATGTGTCATGCAGAAGACTCTTTGAATGCCAGATGCTATTGCGCTGCAACTCTTGATCAATAAAATAATAAAACATACAGTGCAGGCCCCGGGGCAGTCTTCTGTATCTCCCAAATTACCAAAGAATGTCATGCCTTTCAATTCTACAACAAATAGAAGCTACCGTATTAATTCTCTCCCATTTTTGGCCTCATTGTGCTAGAATACCTGAGGGAATAGAGATCAAAATAACAGAGGCCCCAAAAACGGGAGAGGGGAGGCGCTCTAAACCAATTAATACGGCAGTACTTCCAGTATATCTCGATGAAGTGAAGAGGCAGAGTGCTAGAAATGGCAGTGTTTATGTCATTCGGAAAGCAAACCCCTCCTATGACCAATGAAGAGAATATCTCGCATAGAAAATAGACTAGCAAAGGACTTGAAATTCTCATTCAGACTCTCCGCATCAAATACCAAGACATGGTGGGAAACTTCATAAATAAATAACATACACAACACGCACTCAATGGCAAAACAGAAGCTCAACGGAGAACAAGAACAAATCACCAAAAGAAATACAAAGCAACTTTCGTCAAGAAACACTCGTTCCTGCCAAACCTCGCCAAGATGAGGCTCTAGGCTTCGCCACCACCATGAACTCTTGTCGTGAGAACTGGGTTGCATCAGCGACTCAGCCGCAGCTTCTGCACCACACCAGGGATAAGAATCCAGATATCCAAAGAGTAAGCTATTTGAAGTGGTGCATAGCCAAAGAACTGGTAGTATCAGACCAACTCGTCATCTGAAAATATCTGGCGGTGCGGTTGAATGAATTCCTGCCTGGAGATTTTGGGACCTGTCCAGGACTCGTGTTTTAGTGGGCGGTATTGAGACCCAACCAAATAATTGTAAGCAACTGCTTTTCGAGTAATTACTCAGTCACGCTGTTCCTGTGACTGTTGAAAAGTAATGAAATACAGAACGCGTGTTTTGAAAAGCCAGCTGAGCTAAGATTCTTAGTTGAACTTTATCCCGGATAGAGAATAGAACTAGCTGTAACTGAACACCATGAACAGCTGAAGTTTGTCCTGAATTCCGGACTCCGAAAGGCTCGTTGCAAGCTCAAAACCGTATGGTATCTTTTTTCGCAGACTTGGGAATTCCCGTGATGGTGTTGCAGGATTCGTGATGTGCCGCTGTCGGTTGAAATGCGTGAGGCGGCTCAGTGAGGCAGTGTTTGTAGGTACAAGTACGCACAAATCACCTTCTTAGCATGCGCTGCACGTTTCATGTGGATCGTCAGACTCGTGTTGACCCTTTCCTTCGTATAACCTCACCACGCAGAGAACGGTGGTTCGAGGTTGTTTGGTAGAAGCGGAGCCGGGAAACAAAAGTGCTCGGCGATGTTGGTCTGTCGTTGAATCGTTCAGGGTGTCTTCGCTTGCCATTCGACCAGTTCGTTTCTATTCATAGATTAGAGTTCTTACCCCTACAGACACGATGTTGATCATGACGGATGTTTTTTTTTTCTCCTTCATTCGTTCTTTGCTATGCGCCCAAGATGAAACGTATGTTCATCGCCAGAGTTGGCGATGATTGACAGTGAGGCAAGAAGTGAAGTTTGGTAAAGAACAAGGGCCAAGTTTGGTATGTGGATAAAATGATGATGGGATTTGTGAATGCGATGATGAGCTTCGGAACGGATAAAAAGTGACGTAGCGTTAAGAGGTTATAAGCTTTTCTTCGCCAGGGTTAGGGATCTCGAGGGGTATATCGCGCAACTTTTAAGCACTTCAAATTGAGTTGGTGAACAAGAATTTGAGAACGGCAAATGAGACCATTTTCTCGAACAGCTTCGCCGCAAAAAGTCGATTCTCGCACGTTGCATATGCTGGGTCGTTCGTACATGCGAGAAGCAAGTTTTTCTCGTGATAAAGCGAGATAAGACACCGTCGTAAGCAGGAGGTTGGGTTCGAGTGGTTTTGTTGGGTTCTTCAACCGTTCTTGGAATGGTTCCCCGCTCAGCAACCCTGACCCTGCATCGGGACTTTTGACGCCGGTACATGGCTAAAGCTTCAAGATATTCGCCACCAAAAAGATGAAGTGTATCTCTGCGGCATCTGAGATCGACCTGGATATGCCTATTGATATCTCATTCCTCTCGGCAGTCTGTAGTGCAAACAAAAGACGGAAAACGCTAATCGGGGTACCTGGTTCCTCTAGAATGCACTCCGTAAGTCGTTAGCCGCTGACACTGATAATACGTACTTGGTATGGCTCGCCGGACAAGACGGAAAAGGAGGGATGCCACGATAAGATGTGGTTGTGGTTGGCCAAGTAGGTAATGAGCTGCCGCGACGGTGTGAGGCACTATTGAATGGGGTGGTGCTCTCTCCTACTACTCTCTCCCTCTCGCGTGAAAACGAGTACCAACACCTCGCACGGGATAATAATATACCCCACTTCTAAATAAAAAAGCTATGAACCCATTAAAATACGCCTAAAACCAATTATTTGTGGCTTAAAAAAAAAGGGCCATTATATTATATCGTGTATTTGCTGTTATTTATAAGTATATAAATTTTTATGGTATTATAAGTATTTTTAATATTTAATTTAGTTTATTCGTATAATTTCTTCGATTATAATTAATATTTCGTATTCGAATAATATATTCTCTTTTAAAATAAAAGAAATAATATTATTTAAAGGGAAAGGATAATTTTAATAATTTAAGAAGAAAGCTTATAATTCTATAAATAGATTAAAAAGAGATATTTAAATGAAATATATATATATATAAAGAAATATAATAAGGAATTATTTAAAGAAGTTATTCTAATTAAAAAGAAGTTTAAATAATTAAGAAGAGATAATATATATATAAAAATATATATTAAAATAATAATTTAATTAAATAAATCTTATTTAAATTATATTCTTTTAATTTCGAATTTTAATTAAAGAATAAACTAATAAAAGTTTCTTAAATATAAAAGGTTTTAATACTTTAATTTTTCTTATTATTATTTTCTTTATTTTTATTAATAATACTCTATTTTCTATTATTACTTTTAGAGTTTTTATTATTTTTAATATCTTTTTTATAAGAGATCTTTTTTTTATAAAAGAAATTCTTAAAACTTTTATTTTATTTTAATTAATTCTTATTTTAAAATTTATATTAAACTCTTTTTTTATAATTATTATAAATATATTCTTTAAAACCTATTATTTTTTAATCTTTATTATCGCTTTTTTATTATTATTAATTCTTTATTCCTTTATCTCCTTTTCTTTAATATATATATTTCGATAATTGATTTTATTTTAATTTAATTATCTTTTATATTTATAATCTCTTTTAATTCGATTAGCTTTTAATTAATGTCTTTTTTCTTTCTCTTTTATTAATTATTAATTTAAACCTTTAATAGCTATTTTATTTATTATTATATTAATTATAATTTTCTTTAACTTCTTAATATAAGTATCTAATTTTTATTTAATAATTAATTTTATTTTATTTAATATACTTTCAAATTCTAATAAATTCTTTAAGGTTTTAAATAGATTTAATATTAGAATTAATTTGCTTAGAATTATAAATATTTCTTTTAAAGGATTAAGAAATTATAAGAATATAATCTAAAAGTTAATTATTTTATTTTAATTAAATAAATATTTATATTTAATTTAAATTAATCGAATATTCTTTAGAATTATTATTTAATTCCGTATTTTATATTAAATTATTAGAAAATTGCATTTATTAATAATAATTTCATAAGTGAAACTAATAATTTCTCGAATAAAGTTCTTATATATTAATAAAAGAATTAAAAAAATATTGATATTTAATAATTAAAAAAAATATATAATATATAAAAATAAATAAAATAAAAGGATTTTATATTATATATAGAATTTAATAATCTTAAAAATAATATAAGAATTATATTTATTAATTATTAAAATTCGATATCCTTATAAAGAATAAGTTTCCTTAATATATTATTCGAAATATTTAATTAATTAAATATAACCTAATTTATTATCAATTCATCTATTTTTAAACGTAATAATATATTATTCTATTTCTCTTATTTCTTTTATTATATTCTTTTATACTTTTATTTATTTCTTCTTTTTAAATATTAATTAAAAAGGAAGTTTTCTATCTTTTAATAATATATATTTATTTATAATAATCTATTCTCGATTCTTAGAATATAAAATATAAAAATTCGTTTTATATTTATTTAAGATTATATAAATAGAATTTCTTATACCTATTATAATTCTTTTCTTATTTATATTATAATTATTATTTAATATTATTTTATATTTTATAATTATATTCTTAATAAACTTATATTAATATATGAAAATAATAGGATTTTTAATTATTATATATTTATAATCTCTTATAATAATATATTTTAGTTTAAGATTAAAATATTAATTAAAAAAAATATAATCTAATTTATATTACATAATTTTATATCTCTTTTAATAATTAATAATTTAATTATAAATTCTCGAATTTAATAAATTTTAATTAATTATTTATATTTATATAAATAAAAGGATTATTTTTTGATAATAATTTCTTTTAAAAGAATAAATTATTAATAAAAAATTATCTCTTTTTTCCTTAAATAAAACTTTCTTTTAATATATTTTTCGAGAATAATCTAATATTTAATATTATATTTTTTTATTATAATTTAATAAGAGAATTTAATATTCATTTAAAAATATTAGTAATATTCTTTTAAAATATTATTAAAAATTTATTTTAATTACTTAAAAATTGTATCTTTAAATTAAAGCTTTAAATAAATTATAATTATTTTTTAATTAATTAAAATTAAAAGAATTAAAAAATATAAAAGAAAATTAATTAAAAATTTATAAAAATAAAATTAAAAGAAATTAATTCTAATAAATAAAGATTAAAATATTTATATTAGTGATAAAAAAATAAATAAGTCTTATATTAAAAAAATTATTATATTTATAATATTTAATATATTATTACGAATATAAATATTTTTAGGATTTTTTTTCAATTAAAAAATAAAACTAATTTAAGGCTTTATTTTAAGCTTATATATTATTATTTCCATTAAAGTAGCGTATTATTATATGTGTTTCAGTTTTATCGTGATTTTGATGGGGTATGTTTTTGTTTTGTGTGAGGTGTTATCCCGTGAAAACGAGTATAAGTTACAGCCCTTTTTTCTTTTTTCCCGAGCGCAGCGAGTCCGGGGGTTTGGGGGCTTGCCCCCATGAAAGAAGTAGAAGGATTTCCTGTGTCGCTCCGCGGGCCACTGCCGTGGAGGCTTTGGCTCGCTGTGCTCGATGAGAGTTGGGAGGGGGAGGACAAAAAGCGAAGGATGTCGTGGACGTCGTGGATCGCACAGGAAAGAGCGGAAATTTTGGGCACTGGTGTGCAACTCCTCAAACACCCCGCCCATCTGCAACACCTGCGTTAGCTTGCCACCAGCGACCTCTGTGTTGATATAAATTTTATTTCGCCTTGGTTCTGACGACTCTTCGACCAAACTTTCCATTCTATCCCAATCGACCCCCGGCCCGCCCGATTCGGTTCGCTAGAATCCGCCACACGGCCACCTCGAAAAACTTTAGCGTGCAATTGAAGGAAGAACAGTTGTTGGCGGTGACTGCGTACGATTTGCTCGATTTGCGTCGTAAGTACTCGTATCATCTTATTCGCGATGGACAACAAAAGAGAATCATTCCCAAAGTATGTGGCCATGAGGTTGTTGTTGTTTTTTCGGACGTAACTCAGATGCTCTTTTTTGGGCCATCCAGTACGAGTGGATGGTACGAATTGGGGTCGACCAGGATCGTCTTGTTTGCTGCGCCTACCGGGATGAGGACCCACTGATACAATCCCTGATACACGCTGCCGCTCTTGTCGTCCCTCTCGTCAGCCACATCACAGCAAGTGCGTCCGGTCTTCAAAGTGCTTGCTGGCGCTTCTTAGAAGCACCGGCATCCCAAACCTGCCTCGTCTTCTCTGTCCCCGTATCTCTCCTCCACCATCTCTCAGCTCTCCCACTCTCACTCCCACTCACCCACTCTCAGTCTCTCACGCCCACGTTGGTCTTCGCTGATTGGTTTCCACTCTCACCTTGCCTTGACCTTTGCTGCAGCTGTCTACCGTGCTTGCCTACTGCAGCTTCTCTGACCTCGTTTTCTTACCGGCCGTGTGTTGCAGCTTAGCTCTTGATTTGATCCCAGCCTTGTTCGCCGCATACATATTATGCCCATCGCCATGGAGTTCGCTGACCATGAAAAGATCGGGTCCGAAGAGAAGCTCCAAGAAAGTCGTTCGAACAATCCCAGCTCCTTCAACAACCGATCTACTTTCTCCGCCGACCTCGAGGAATTGACCATTCACGCCCAATCAAACGCACAACAAAAGAAAATGGCTCGCCGAAGACAGAACCTCTTGTTTACTTTCTTCCTACTCTCGATCTTTGTCGTCGGCGCCATCTGCAACTCGGCCCAAAACATAGCTCAATATAATGCCGCTCCAGCAGAAGCACCCACCCAAGATGTCGAGGAAGGAATGGCAACGTTTCGAGAGCTGCTCAATTCCATCGATCCCACCTCTCTCCACGAAATTCTACACAAGTACTTGAAGGACAAATACAAGCATGGCGTGTACCAGGAGGACAAGGAAGCAATGGAGGTCGTACACAGTCAAGATGCCGGAATAGCAACAAGCTTAGTGGAGCTGGCAAAGAGGCAGGCAAGCAATGGGACTACTTCTGATACACCTGTTCCCACATCGACCGTGGTCAAAACGACTAGTGTACCTGCTTCGACGGCGACGGTTGTTACCACCTCTGTAGCTCCTGTCACTTCCGTTGAGACTACCACTCAGCCTGCATCATCGTCAGTGGCACAAACCACATCAGAGGCAACCACGGCGGTCTCGTCTGTTGCAACTCACGCTTCTTCCCCTGCTACGTCCGCACCAACCACCGAGTCAAAACCAACCACGAGCGAGAGCCAGACGGTGGAAACATCAAAACAAGGTATGTAATTTCGATCTCCAGTTTTCCCCAATTTTCTAGCCAGATGA
Organism: Hymenotorrendiella dingleyae; assembly: GCA_003988905.1. Taxonomy (NCBI): domain Eukaryota; kingdom Fungi; phylum Ascomycota; class Leotiomycetes; order Helotiales; family Helotiaceae; genus Hymenotorrendiella; species Hymenotorrendiella dingleyae. Next base: position 18,298 of record QYAP01000702.1, read on the forward strand.
AGTTTCATACGCAAGAGCTGGTGATTTTGCCCTTCTGTGTCTACAATATACCCTCACTACGATATCACTCGAATTTGAAATATATATACCCCTCCCGGCACCCTCTCGACACCAGCCAGTCTCCAGCCTTTTCACAATACAAAATTTATTTCAACATATTCAACTGCTCCTTGCAACCACACAAGCACTTCTTAAGCAGCAATGAGTCGTCGTTTCCTTCAGCAAATCAACATTCTCTTGCGAACACTACCTTTCGACTTTCAACACTAGTTTACCCTTCTCTCAGACTTTATCTTAACTTTCTCGACAGCTATCACGTCATCCTCGAACGCCCGTGGACCCTCCTCCTCTGTTGTCGTATCTTCGGCCACAAGCTCCCAAGGATCCGCTTCATCGTCTTCTTCACAGGGTTTTCCCTCCTCTCTTTCGTCCCCGCTCGTTTCTTCTACTTCTTCACAGGTTTCCTTGACCAGCTCGTCCGGGGACTCTTCTTCTTCTTATTCTTTTTCACAAATTTCAATATCTACTTCCAATATAAACCCTAACACCCCCACAGATGCATCCTCAGCCGCGCAGACCACTGCTACGTCTACTGATTCCAGCAGCCCAACAACAACAACAGACTCTACCACAGATGCCGCAAGCAGCACCGATTCACCTAGCTCCATCACTCAACAAGTCGTCTACAAAACGACTCTCTCTAATGGTGCTCAAAGCACTGTTACATCCATCACAGTTGTACCCGCACAAGCTGGAGATCAAGCCGGCGCAACGTCCTCAAGAACCAACACCGCTTCGGCAAGCTTACAAACCAATCTCGCCAAGAAGGATGGGTATGGTCTGAACGCTGCTTTGCTTGGTGCTTTGGGAATGGCAGCTGTGGTTGCCCTATAAAAAGCTCCTCGGGGGATGCGAGGGATGTTTGATTAAGATTAAGAGTACAGATTGAGATTGGGAGTACAAAATTGCACAATCTGCGGAATTTTCACAGCACAGCATAGCGAGGGATTTGGCGTTTTGGGTCAGGGAATGCATACAACAAAAAAAGCTAACTAATGTCTCTCCTTTTGATAAATTTTCGAAACGACGCGAGTCGGATATACGAACCCTTTTGGTTCGTAGATGAGGATGGATGGGGGGTAATGGTAGATATATTTGAGGGAGGATTGGTACTGGGGAGGATGAGTTGGGTGTGGAACGATGAGAGGAGGTGTAATAAGAGGTTGCCAGGGATAAACAGGCCTGGTGACCAGATTGAAGGTCGGTGGAAGGGTGTCTAAGTTGTAGTTTGGACTAGGAGATGAGCGAAAGGCAGGGCGTCTACATTAATGCGAGAGAATGTCAAGGCAAAAGTCCTACAAGGCACATGGAAATGGAATGCACAAACACGGTTTCTCCCTCTCGGGCTGTGTTTTTGTGATTGTTTTGAAAAGATAAATCCACACAACTTCAACTAACCTACGTTGTCGGAAATTCGAAATCTGAGCCCATCACAACTGGGTTACCCTGTCGGAAATTCAAAATGATAAAATTTGAGTTTTATCACAATTAACTTACCCTGTAATTTGGATTTTTGACAGGGTAAGCTGGTTGTAATAAGGTATTTCCTATAATTACTCGAAACGAGAATTTGATTTCAAGATACTTGCTAGCGCCTTTCATAGAGTGATATCATAACTCTCTTACCCTATCGGAAATTCAAAATGATAAAATCTAAGCTTATCACAATTAACTTACCCTGTGAATTTTTGACAGGGTAGGTTAGTTGTGATAAGGTATTTGATATAATTATTGAGAACGAGAATTTGATTTAAGATACCTACTAGCAGTATAGCGCCTTTTATAGATCCATATCATAATTAACCTATCTTATCGAAAATTTAAAATAATAAAATCTGAGCGTATTATAATTAATTTACTTTATAATATAGATTTTTAATAAAATAGATTAATTATAATAAAATATTTATATAAATATTATAGAAAGGGAATTAAGATTTAAGAAAGGGGGAATAAAACGGATTATCTAAGAATATAATAATAAGAATCTAATATATCTTATCTTATTAATAAAAAATTCATTTGTCACAGGCTAGGAGGGTGAGTAGCTTTACCACTAGACCAACAGTGAACTGCCCAAAAAGGGACTATTATTGGATGGAAGTCCAATATGCTACTCCTACTCGACTACTTAAGGGTCACAGATCTGGACCTGTAACATCATTTCATATTTATATATATATTTTCATATACGAATATTTTATATAAAAGTATAAAAATATTAAACTCTCCCTTTTATTTAATAATCTTATATTTATATATAAAGTATTAAAATTTAAAATATTAACCGATATTATTATTAATAAACGGATATAAATTAACCTTATAACCTTATAAATTATAATTTTATAATCTTATAACCCTATTATCTTAAATAGCTTTTATTTACTTTTATTTTATTATTCTATTATCTTATTACCTTATTATTTCGTTTATTCTTTATTCTTTTCCTTTTAATATATATATATTATTATTTATTAATATATATTATTCTTTTATTAAATTAAATTTTAATTAAATCGATCGAATATTTAATTTATATATTAATTCGTAATAATATCGTAGAATAGAAGAGTATTCGAAAATATATATATGATTTTACGGCTTTTAATTAATCTATTTATATTCGTAGAAAGTTTTAAATAATATTGTTACGATTACGGAATCGTCAGGTGACATTTGGGACCATAGGCTCAGACAGCCACAGC
>QYAP01000703.1:0-19609 GCA_003988905.1 Hymenotorrendiella dingleyae
GTTTATAGCGGCAATGAATTGTATTTCTCATTTAAGCTATAGAAACTGGCAGAAACAGGGGGTGCGCGAGTCCCACTGCAGACCCCCTTCCGTACTCGGCCCTCGAGATCGGCTTCTTGACCCTTCCGCGCCACAGCGTTCGTATTCCTCCAGAGCTGTCAGGAGGCAAGGCTGAATAAGTCCCCAGGAGTTCGGATAGAGACGTTTCAGAATATGCAATCTCCTCTTCTGCGTCATAGGAAGTCGAGTTGGTGGGAGAAAGACCTCGAGTGGGAGCGACTGTGGAGGTGTGACGGAGTGTCCGATGAATCAGCCACACCTTCGGGAGACCACCAAGCCTCTTCAGGCCTTTCTTGGCAGCGACCACCGGCGACCAAATCGGACGACATGCCAAACTTGCGGGACGATTCCCGCGCTCCCGCAAATGCTTCACCTCCAACACACAAAGTTCGGCGCATCACGAACGGGATAACTTCAACGGTAGGTCAGACGTTGCAGCAGCACGAATACCACGAGGCTTTTTCTCACTCTGGAGCGAACTTGGCCCAACATGTAGGTCTTTGCAGGTACACCAACCGTGTTGCTGCGAAGTCAGTTGTATTACTAGGGCGGGCTGTGCAGCCACAAATCTGACCGATATCAGTCAATCAAGAAACCGGTCAACAACCCTCATACACAATGTATGATGCAGGTACAGATGCGGCCCCTTCAATGAGGGCAAGTTACTCGATGCTCCACAGCTCGATGAAATATAAGGGGTTGTGACCCTCGAGTGTGTTGGCCTCGTAAATTCATCCAATCCCTCATTCAGCAGTGGTTCCAACATCAATCGTACACAGCGCTGCTACCGAACTCGACAATTCGAATCTCAGGAAACTCCGGGTTCCCTCCAATCACAAGAGCAGTTCAACATGTCTGCCATTTCAAGATTGGCCAGAAGGGGCTCTCAAGCTTCCTCCAACACTTCTTCCATGTAAGAGCCACCTCCCAAATACTCAAAACATCAGCTAACATGGCCATGAAGCTCAATTGATACGTCCGCACATCAGCATATGATGTTCCAACTTCCCTCGATTGCCGACTGGCTTGAACATGCTTGGTCACCACTCAATCACCGCCATGAACGCATCGCTATGGGACTTCCGTTCCTGGGCACGGCAATCTTGACCAGAGAAAGGATGGAAGCGGAAATGGCACACGCGCCAGGCGCTCGAGGAATGGCAGACTGTATGCCAGTAGCTGGTCGACACAACGAGGGATTTGTTGGATGGAGAACAAAATTGGGCACTTGGCCGATCTCCAAGCATGACCCCGCCCCAGCAAAGAATTTTGCTGTCTAGGTTCTGCTGTGGCACGACAAATGCAGACGAAATCATATCTCTTCTTGCTAGTCTTGGGTTACGATTCTCGTCGAGGAAGGGCAATACGAGGCCAGCTACGATTAAGAAAACCAGAAAACGAAAATGCGTTATTATTCGCCATGCTTTCTTTGGAGGATTTCAAGGGGTGGGATTTTATGGGAAACATTTCTTTTCAACGAAGCCAACGCCTTGGTGCAACTTGATTGCAATATTTCCTTTTGGTTTGGAATAACGGTCGAAATTTCCTATTGTCGATCTTTCGAGCAACATAGACGGGAATATTTTCTTCACGGGGCCTTTCGAGAATTGGACTGTGTGGCTGGGAGTTTCCCCCCAGCGAGTCCAATGGTTTGTGGTAGACGGCATATATTCTACATGAGTATAAACAATAGGTTAGCTAGTAGCCTGCTACATTCGTTCAAAATACAAGAAACTAGCAAAACATAGAAACTCCATTTTGAGGTCTTATGACCCCCATCTGAACTCTACGTGGCTTTCGTAAGCAAAACAAAGTAAATATGGCTATGCCCTTAAGTAAATACCTAGCTACTTGCCAGGTACTTGAGTAAATGGCTATGTTACAAATTTGACAAATGGTAGTCTCGGGAAGTAGCTCTTGATTGACACTGGTGATTGGACCTATGATGTAGCTTCCGTACGAAGGTACCTAACGACGGGCACGACTCGAGCCCTACGGCATGCGAGTGTGCAGTACTACGACCACGATTCAGTCACCGACCCTGGGAGGAGAAAAAAAAAGCTGCCTCCGAGATGCAGCAGATGCAGCAGGTGGCAGGGTCAGCTGATCGATTGCAAATGAATTCCCGAGACGTTTTCACTCGGGGACCGCCAGCGTGTTCCTATTGACGAGGCTATATTCACTTGTCCTATGGTAGTACCTGTGGCAAGGCTGCCTACTTACGTCGTCTCGCCTGCCTGGCACGCCTGGACATTCAGTCTGTAATCGTTGCATTTAGAACCTTATCGAAGCCCACGGCCATAGGCGCTAAATTAGCCGAGCCGCCGCCCAAGCTGTTCCTGAAGGTCTTAAGCTCCATCAATCTCTCTCAAGGATACGCAACTACATCGTACCTTCCAACTCCATCCACATCCAACTTCCACTCCATCCCCATAATTTACATTTCTACACTGCGCAGCGAGAGTCTCTGACCTCCATCACAAGAGATCTTTCTGCAACAAAAGCGCCATCTCGCGGCGACCTCAACTTTACATTCCGCCTGGACCTAGAGTCCTATCATCTTCAAGATGGCCGCCGAACCGGATCATGTCGAGCACAAGAAGAAGGTAAACCTCAAGTAAGCATCTCCAACTTGCTAGACTTTCAGATCGAGAACTAATAATCATTCTAGCGATGCCTCTGGCGCTGAACACAAGGCAGTAAGTGAACACATCGCCGGGCTTCAAGCTCGCAGCGCGAGTACTGACTTTATCCTAGGCCGACGACACTGCGACTGCCATTCTCAAGAAGAAGAAGAAGCCAAATTCGTTAATGTAGGTGATTGCAAATATCCCTCCGGTTTCCAATGCTGACGACTTGATTACAGGGTCACCGATGCCGTCAACGATGACAACTCCGTTATTGCCCTCTCGAACGCGACCATGGAGACACTACAGCTCTTCCGCGGTGATACTGTGCTGGTAAAGGGCAAGAAGCGCAAGGATACAGTTCTTATCGTCCTGGCAGATGATGATTTGGATGATGGCAGCGCCCGTATGAATCGTGTGGTCAGACATAACCTTCGCGTCAAGCACGGTGATATTGTTACTGTTCACCCTTGCCCCGACATCAAATATGTATGTTGCCCCACCTGAATTCCTTCAAAAACATCCTAACAGTATCTACAGGCCAAGCGAATTGCAGTCCTCCCAATCGCTGACACCGTTGAAGGCCTCACTGGCTCCCTTTTCGATGTTTTCTTAGCCCCATACTTCCGCGAAGCCTACCGACCTGTCCGTCAAGGTGACTTGTTTACCGTTCGAGGTGGTATGAGACAAGTAGAATTCAAGGTTGTCGAAGTCGATCCACCAGAGTACGGCATTGTTGCACAAGACACAGTCATTCACTGCGAGGGCGAGCCTATTCAGCGCGAAGATGAGGAGGGAAACCTTAACGAAGTTGGATACGATGATATTGGAGGATGCAGAAAGCAGATGGCACAAATCCGAGAAATGGTGGAACTTCCACTTAGACATCCTCAACTTTTCAAGTCTATTGGTATCAAGCCCCCTCGTGGTGTTCTTATGTTCGGTCCTCCAGGTACCGGAAAGACACTCATGGCTCGTGCTGTGGCAAACGAAACTGGTGCATTTTTCTTCTTGATCAACGGCCCCGAGATCATGTCGAAGATGGCTGGTGAGTCCGAGTCAAATCTACGAAAGGCTTTCGAGGAGGCCGAGAAGAACTCTCCCGCCATTATCTTTATTGATGAGATCGATTCTATTGCTCCTAAGCGTGACAAGACCAACGGAGAAGTCGAGCGTCGTGTTGTTTCCCAACTCCTTACTCTCATGGACGGCATGAAGGCTAGATCTAACGTTGTGGTCATGGCTGCAACCAACAGACCTAACTCCATCGATCCTGCACTCCGTCGTTTCGGACGTTTCGATCGTGAAGTCGATATCGGTATTCCAGACCCAACTGGTCGTCTCGAGATTCTCCAAATTCACACCAAGAACATGAAGTTGGGTGATGATGTTGATCTTGAACAGATTGCATCAGAAACCCATGGTTATGTTGGTTCCGATATTGCATCGCTCTGCTCTGAGGCTGCTATGCAACAAATTCGTGAAAAGATGGATCTTATTGATCTTGACGAGGATACCATCGATGCGGAGGTTCTTGACTCTTTGGGAGTTACCATGGAAAACTTCCGTTTCGCCCTTGGTGTTTCCAACCCCTCTGCACTTCGCGAGGTTGCCGTTGTCGAGGTTCCCAACGTTCGCTGGGACGATATCGGAGGATTGGAGGAGGTCAAGCGCGAGCTTATCGAGAGTGTTCAATACCCCGTCGACCACCCCGAAAAGTTCCTCAAATTCGGTCTTTCTCCGTCTCGCGGTGTTCTTTTCTACGGTCCTCCTGGTACTGGTAAAACCTTGCTCGCAAAGGCCGTTGCCAATGAATGTTCAGCAAATTTCATCTCTGTTAAGGGTCCTGAGTTGTTGAGCATGTGGTTTGGTGAGTCTGAGAGCAACATTAGAGACATCTTCGACAAGGCCAGAGCCGCCGCACCTTGTGTGGTCTTTTTGGATGAGTTGGATTCTATTGCCAAGTCTCGTGGTGGATCTAACGGTGATGCTGGTGGAGCTTCTGACCGTGTTGTTAACCAACTTTTGACTGGTAAGTTTCGGAGCCTCTTAACATACGAAAATCAAGCTAACAATTCATAGAAATGGATGGTATGACTTCGAAGAAGAACGTTTTCGTTATTGGTGCTACCAACAGACCCGAGCAACTCGACAATGCTCTTTGCAGACCTGGACGTCTTGATACCCTTGTCTACGTTCCCCTACCCAACGAATCTTCTCGTGCTGGCATCTTGAAGGCACAACTCCGAAAGACCCCTGTCGCCGAAGATGTGGATCTCACCTACATCGCTTCCCGCACCCACGGATTCTCTGGTGCTGATTTGGGCTTCATCACTCAACGTGCCGTTAAGCTTGCCATCAAGGAGGCCATCTCTCTTGATATTGAGCGTCGTAAGGCACGTGCGGATGCTGGCGAGGATGTCGACATGGAGGATGATGATGCGGAGGATCCAGTCCCTCAATTAACCAAGGCACACTTCGAGGAGGCCATGTCTTCAGCACGACGATCTGTTACCGATGTGGAGATTCGCCGATACGAAGCCTTTGCACAGAGTATGAAGAGCTCGGGTCCAGGTGCCTTCTTCAAATTCCCTGAAGCTGGTGAGGCAGCTGCAGATGCGGCAGGAGCTGGTGGATTTGGTGATGCCGGAAATGATGACAGTCTCTATGACTAAATCTGTAATCATATTTTCCCTTTATTTGCGCGCATTGGCATTGAATCATAGAAGCTTTGATGGGAGGCAGTCACCACGCTAACCACTGGACTGAAATTGGGGAGTCGCGGGGTTTCTTCAGGGGGAGGTAACTGATCTTCGTTCTGCTCGCTAGTGCTATTATACAATATGGCCACGGCGTACGCAGACATGTCCTTTTTAAGAGTCTTCGATATCTGGTTCTAGGACAGCCTCATCAGTCATAATCATAGATGTGTCACAAAAAATATTCCTTATAATAATGTTTTGGTCTTTGCTTGAATGTGATTATGGTGACTTGTCTACTTTGCTGGTCTATTTGCGGTGCTATTGTAGAAAACTTTGAGTAAGAAACCCTTGGTACAGATACACTGGACTAAGGCAACCGACCTCAACCTGTACCCTATTCCATGTCTGGGTTGAGGCGCTCTGTTGCCCTCGGCTTCCTCTTGTGAACGGTAAGTATGGTTCTTTTGAGGTGCTGCAAATTCTCTATGATACTGTACATGTAAGTTGTGACATGCTTGGATCTATTCCTTAGTTCTACGACAGAAAGATTACTATTCTACGATACCTTAATTGGCGAAGGAGGGACTATATCAAATGAGAATTGACCACTCCACTGCACATAACTACCTAGCCAGGATGACACCAAGTAGCACGGACTGGACCACTAGGCTTTTGGCGAAGAGGCAAACAAATTATAGGAGGTGGGGTGGTGAGGGCAAGGTAAGCAGTACTTTGATGTGTGGCTTGCTTTGTGAGAATGTTTGGGTATTGGGGATAGGGGCTTGAGTCTCGACTGTGTTCCTGTGGTCATGTGTGTCTTGAGTTGACTGATTTGGAATAGGATACCTTGAAATGCGTGTGAGGAATATATATTGAGAACAGCGAGCTCATAAGCAATTCTGCAACGCCTTCTAGTATATTTTGGGCCGTACAAGCGGACCTTTCATCATCTCTCATTTCATACCATGCATCTCCCGAGTCCCCCCTACGCCTTCTTCCCCGCCTTGCCGCCCATAACCTTCCTCCTCTGCGCCATCATATGCGTAAAAAGCACATAACTACCCGGCACATAAATCATCAACACCGCCTGCAAGATCCACGCATACTCCTGTCTCATCTTCCTCGCGGGCTCAATGGCACCCCAGATCAACCAGCACTCACTGGAGATACCGAGGGGATAGAGGACGTAGAAGGCGTTGTAACGAAGCCAGGTGATCAGGGAGGGTGTGAAGCCCGAGAGCGTGATGGTGAAGTACGAGTAGCGGATTACCTCCGTGACGGACCAGGCGAGCAGCATGCTGCTGTAGGCGGCGGATTTGGCGAGGTGGGGGAAGCTGTTGACGATGGGCCACACGAGGAGGATGCGTGAGGATACTTGCATTAGGGTTGTGGAGATGGGGGCGCGGACGACTCCTAATTCATCATTAATATTACTCTTTTTCCACGTCCTGTCTGAGGTCCTACATACCTAAACCCGCATGCACCACCTCCAACAACGCAACCGTCTGCGTCCATTTCGCAAACTGCCCCACACCTGGGTACACCCTTCCAAAGCCTACCAGAGGCACCAGCAACAACACTCTACCCAAGATCACAAGCCATCCCAGCGCCGAGGCGAAGTTGTAGAGAATTAGGTATTGCGTCTTGGTTGAACTAGAGCGGAGGGGTTTGGGGCCTTTGGGCGCGATTTCGGTCGAGGATTCGGAGCGTTTGCGGGCCGCTGCGGTGTCTTCGGTGGAGAGACCGGTAGGGGAGGACATTTTTCGGTTTGGATGGTGTGTGTGAGGTAGTTCGGGGGACAATTGGAGGAGAGGTGGTGAGCAGCTGAAGAGCTGGAGAGGGGAGTGATGTGAAAGTAAAATGTTCAGTCTTGAGCCTGGGTTGTTGATAGCTTGAGCCTGTGCCACCAAATGGCCCGAGCGCCAAACCTGCTGAGCATAAATTCTCTGCAACTTTCCATCGTCCCTTCCTCCTTCCACAATACAAACTTCCATCCTTCGCAACAACTCCTGCTTCGCGCTCTGCAGCAGCATCATCGCGACAATAGTCTAAGTTCCTCTCATTTCTCTCAGCATTTAGAATTCACTTCCCAAACACTCTGGCCCTTACCTCCCTTCCCCTCCGCGGGATGTGGTTCAATCTGTGGTATAGGCCTATTTTTGGAGGAAGAAGAATAACTTTCGATTCCTACTTACTCACCGCGGTATCCTTGTTGTCCTTTTGGATGTGGGTATTGAGGTCCATCTTTTATGGTCGACATTCTTTTTTTCTGTTTTGCTGGAGATGGGTTTGGGGGAAGGGAGGGGAGGAGAGGGAGGGAGGGGAAGGGAGAGATATGTTGGGTGGAGGATTGAGGATGTGGTTGAGGATTGTGGGAAGGTTGTCTGATGTGAGGTTTTATTTTAGATTGTGTTTTAACTTTACTAGGAAGTTATTGCTGCAATGAACTCTTTCAATTGAATCTGCTTGTGATATAGCCATAGTTCTGACCTCCTGATAGTCAACTTTCGTTCCATTGCCTGCAATTCCCTCCGTACCTGGTGGTACTTTCCCCCAAAGCTGCCACTCTCCAACCTTACCCACCCCCTCTCAGTCCAACTTTCCTTTCCCTCTCAACTTCCTCAAGCTCCATCCACCATACCCCTTCTACAGTCCACACTGCAACCCCACCAACCAGACTTACCCTCCAACCCCAAACCCAAAGGCCTATAAATACATCCTACCCAATCCCCCCCCCAAAAACACACGACAACACCCAACCAAGCATTCCAAAATCCAAGATCCAAACACCAACAAATATATCCCTTCCACCTACCCTTCCACCTACAATACATCCCAACCGCTCTCCACCCAAAACCCCTTACATATTTCCAAAATCCAACTTACAGTACCTTAAATTCCCTCTGCCCAGCACTTTCACATTCCAATCTCTCTCGAAGCACAACCACAACTAATATTCGAGCAAGTAGAACCATACGGCTATAGGTGTCAGTGGAGGTGAAATGTAAAGTTGCAGGAGAGTGTTAGCCCAGCGTACTAGGTAGTTTGGGACTTGTGAACTGAAGGTTGATAGTTTAAGAGATTGGTATTTTAAGGGCCTAATCTCTCTCTCTCTCTCTCTCTCTCTCTCTCTCTCTCTCTCTCTCTCTCTCTCTCGCTAAACAACAATCCTACATCCACATATCCTTACCCTTACCCTTACCCTTACCCACAGCCACATAAGATTCTAGCAAGTACAAGCAGAGGTAGAAATGCAAAGTGCTAGGAAGAACTTCTCAGGGTTAACATTTCAAGTTCCTAGTATTGGATGTCGGGAAGGGGTGAAGAGTTAAAGATGGGAGATAGAGGAGATAGAAGAGAATGATTCAACGTTAATTTTAGACGCGAGAAGTGTCCTGTAGATAAATATGAGGATTTTGTTACTTGTACAGTTGGTGTGGAAGTAGGTATGGTCTTCATAGAACTTTTTGGTGGAAAGTCTATGCGAGCCTGGTGTTGCAACTTGAGAGTAGCGAGAGTTCTCGGGGTAAGTAGGTGGGAATACAAGAGATAGAAGGAGAGGTGATATAGACTGTAGTAGCCTTTTTCGTCAGGTCAAAACTTGCAAGTTCAGGGAGAAGTGTCATCTATAACCTCGATTTTGATTTTGATTGCCCCTTTTAACCCAACGCCTCCCTATGCCGCAATTGCGCTTTTGAAATGCTAGAACGTAACTTCGTGAATGCTCCAAAACCTTACCCAATATCCCCTCTTCTCCTCCTTCCAATAGTCACCTCTCTCTACCATTTCTTTCCCGAGACTATAATACCCCCTTCCTCCCCTCCCCTCACGGATCCGCAACCTCACAAACCAACTCCAAACACTCCCTCGTAATCCTCACCCCCTCATCCACCACACTCTTCGGCAGCGCTAAACTCACCCCCTCTTCCCCCTCCCCCTTTCCCTTCGTCTCCTTCCCATTCGCACTCCCATTCACCACCCCCCCTTCTTCCCTCCTCGCCGCAACAGAATCCCTCTGTATATCCTCCAGAACCCTTGTCATGAGCGCGGGAAACGTTGTTATATCGCCTGACCGTAGGAGTGTGAGGGCGTGGTTCTGGATGAGGGTTGGCCAGTTGGTTGGGGAGGCGTTTAGGGCGTGCAGCAGATTTTCTTGGATTCTAAGGAGAAAGGGTGTGTTAGGTTCGAGGTCTTTATCTTTTTGGGGGGGGGAGGAAGGGGAGAGGGAAGGCGGGGTATGAAGGGGTGGTAAGTACTTATTAATATGGCCACCACTTAACAGTACGCCATTAATCTGCGATCTAAGCTCTGGATCTTGCGTTGAGGGCGCATATGCAGCGACGGCTTTCGGTACGCGAACGGGCGTCGTGGGTTCCGAGGGTGCCATTGTTCTCCAAGTATCTTTGGTCGAGTACTCGACTCGGGCTATATGTACGTGACGCTTGTTTGTACAGGGGAAAATCGTAAGGCGTGAGGTGTGTGTATTTCTTGAGGGGTTGATGTGATGCAGCAAAGCAATTGAGGTGCTGCAAAGGCGGTTTAGTGGTCGAGGATTGGTGTGGTGCGTTTTTGATGAAGGGTCTTTATTGGGTTTGGGGGTGTTCGATTGACGAGGCTGGCCCAAAGGCTGGGTCGAGGCGTTCTGGTTCTTACGTAAGATGGCCAATCAGAGAGGGGCAATTGGGGATGGAAAAAAGAAGCATCTTCTTGGAGCCTTGCGAGAACGGTTGAGAAGTTGCATTGATTTATTGTGAATTTGATTTTGTGGTTATCTTAATTGAAAATTTGGTCGCTTGGTATTTTCTCACTTTTTTTTACCTTGCGATCTTTTTGGTGAGGTGATCTTGGACTTGATTTTGGTGCTATTGTCAGATTGGCTTATCAGACTTAGTAATGAGAGTAAAACAGCTTTCCCACAATGAGCACCAGACACCCTAGAAATTCTGCTGCAGGCTAATTGCATAAATTTGTTTAGAGGTTGTTAGATGCTTTCCAGACTTGAAGATATCAAATAGCCTGCAATTAGTCACGTGAAATGTTTGCGAGGCTCGGATTCGGGAATGCATATGACGTTGACGTTGATAAAAGTCCAAGCATCAACCTCGGGCGGGCACAATCATGCCAGGAAAGACCTTCGCCGTTCCACCGCTCCGGAAAGTATCATCTCTTTGACAGCCCTATCGGTATCCGTTGAAAAGCCGTGCACGGTGCACCAAAAGCATCTCAGCAAACGGCATAACTTGGCATACATGTAACATCTGGAAGCTCTCGAGGAAGTATATCCTCAAGACAATTCGAACAACCATCAATCAGCTAGTCTATGAGAGCTCACTATGCGGAGAAAGAAGAGTGTCGGTCACCCTGTAACCCGACATGCTCTGGAAATGCACTCTAGATGAAGATGAAGATATACTCTATCTTTCACCTTCAGCGATTTGATGGTTTCGGAGCGCATCGAAATAGCCTCGAAGGCGGTGCTTTCCGGAGGACCAGCGAATCGTCACAGTATGTCCTTGGTGACGGTGGTGTGGCCCAAAGCAATGAAGGAATCCGGTATCGTGACCTAGAAGGATCCTGAATCAATCTTGGAAGAATGAGTCTGTAACATTTTCGACGCACACGAACGCACACCACCATTCTGAGGTAATGAAATAAAGCATTCCGGTCAACTGATATCGAGAGAAACCATCGTTCTTTTTATCCAGGAAGCCATTCTCACACTTGTCTTTTGAACCAGATTGAGGGGCTCCAGAACCAAGAGAAGGGTTCGTTGATATGGTTTTGCCCACGGCGATCCTCCCGATCCTCTGGGGCGGCAAAAGGGTTGTACCCCTGCATTAGAAATCCAGAACCCTCGGACCAATCATCTACCACCCTGGAGCGTCAAACTTCCAGCTGAAACGCCGCAGTCTTGCCGGGACGGTTTCAAGCGACAACACCAGCTTCCCCTTGGGCAACCTACGATCTTCTTTCGGTAACTCCTGACCTCAACCCGTCATTCTCAGCCAATGGCGAGATGCTCCATCAACACCCCGAATATCTTGCAACGGCATTTGGTACAAGGGAAGTCGATCCAGAGGGGCTGGTACGAGTGTAGCTTCTGGAAATGGTACAGTAGGAACAGGCGCGGCGATGCATGATTCGTCAGTCCATTTTTCCATGTTTCTTTTCCCCCTCTTGCCACCCAGCCAAACTCAGTTCAAGTCGGACGTGGCTACATTCTGAGAATATCAGAACTTTCTTTTCCATTCCTCAGTCAGGAACTACTTTCAATCTCCGTTCTTGCAAGCCTCCCGTCCTCTCTTCTCGTTTTGCGCTTTCCTTCAGAAACTTGAGGTCAAACAGTGCAGTCAAACTGTACATACTCTGCTGCTTATCGGATCATCCAAGCGCCGAGTCGTATATCATCCATTCTTTTTGCGCATCAAATATCTTCAGCACTTCACGGCGTCATCCGGCCATTGGCAGGTCTCCGAACAGGGCATTCTCTGTTTGACTACCATCTACTCACGCTGAATTTTACTTGGCATCAATCATCAACTGCGCTCGGTCGTCCAACATCAGGCGTCACTCGTTGCAAACACCTGGTCAAGACACGAGAGTACGGACTGAAATCATCACATCTAAAACCATTCACGTCTGGATTTTCTGAGCATATTCCCTCCGCACCCTCCATCGGTTCCTCCGCATACGGGGATTCTGGAGTTGGCCGATCTTTTTTCCGACAAGGCACTCACTGCTATCTACCATCTTCAATTTCCAGGTGGCTATCCACAACTCCAATTTACTTTTCCCATTCAATCAGTTGGCGGTCAATCCACAGAAATCTCAAAATGAGGCCAAAAATATTAGCCATTACGTTGGTGCTTCCAGCAGCGAATGCCCTTTCTCTAGCAAATTTCCAACAGATAACTTCGCTCTCAATACCACTGACATGCCAGTTAATATATGACAGGTTCGTTTGCGCGCCGCGAAACATTGTTTGACACTTGCTAACATTCAACAGTCAGATAGATGATTGTACAGCTTCGGATTTCAACAATGGGTGTACAGCAGATTGTCTGACAGGATTAGCGCAGACGGCTTTAAATGTGAAGGACGTTTGTAATGGTGTTGGCGTCAGTTCGACCACGTTGCTGGGAATAGTATTGAATGGTGGAATCGTTGCGGCGCTGTGTCCCAAAGTCACCACGACTTCAGCAAAAGCTACCAGTACGAACAATCCCGCGACGGTAGTCACGATACCGACGAGCGGAGGCGTACAAGTTAGTACCACGAAAACGGTGGCGAAAACGTCAGCAGCCGCCGTAACGACACCTCTCGCAAAAACGATACCAACATCGCAAACGAAAGCCACATCCACATCAATAATACCCACGACCACAAATTCTGTAAAACCACCGCCGGTATCTACAACCAGTTCTGCCGCTGCCACGTCGACTTTGCTCACTTCCATCACTGCCACAGCGTTACCAACCACCACGACACCCGTGGCCATCACCACCGCGGAAACTACCGACACGTCGACGAGCACTGCTAAGGCTAAGGCTACGAATAAAGCGTCGGCGCAGGAGGGGGGCGGAGGCAGTCCTTTTGATATCCAAAGCGCAGCGCATCATCTCGACGGTAGCTCGCCTTTGTTTTTGCTAGTAATGACGATGTGTGCTGTTATTGTGTTTGCACGGTGATAATTGGGTGGTATGATAATAATGAATGTTCTCTTTTGTACATATGGATGGGGTGGGTGTTGGGATTGGAATACCCGTGGTTGGTTGGAAGGCTGGATTGTAAGGGAGGCTTTTTTGATGGGAGCTGCAGTGTAACCATATTTGAGGGTGCTTTAGCGTGGCGTAAAGGGATTTGAGGGGGCTTATATGCTATCATAGGTAGATACCACAATACGCGAGCGAGCGGAGTAATGAATTGAGATGTTTGAATATAGTTGGTGGTTTTTTTTTTTGGTTTGGTTGTGGTTGCGGTTGAGATGTTTTTTTTGGGGGGGGGGTTCTGGGGTTGTGGTCTCTCCAGCACTTGTCGATGTGAAAATCTGCGGGTATTATTTCCAGGCAAAGTCTCGAATTTTGGTTTTCAAGTACATGATAGCTGAACTTTCATTTGTGGGATCCGTCTTATTGCTCATCCATAATACGGGATAACGAATTTCTTCTTGCTTAGTGGTGCGATACTTCATTGCGGAGACGCATCCGCCACTCGCTTAAAGACTCAGGCACATAGGATCTAGGGAAGCTCAAATCCAAGTTGTTATTTTTTTACTGGAACATGTTTTCAAGCCGAACACGACTTGACCTTAACTGCCCGACCGTAGGCAGGGGAATTTAGAATCAGAGGAAACTTTATGAGATGAATTTTTGAGATTACGTTATCACTTCACATCGATTATCTTCAAGTCCAGCACATTCCAAAGTTTCGCTTTGGGGAGCTGTGGTCTATCTTGGTTGAAGCGCTTTGACGTGTCCTAAATACCACCACTGTCTGCCTCTGTCCGCTTCAATTCGCTCTGCCGGAGAGATGATTATTTTAAGCCGCAAAGGGACGGGAACCGGTCTCTTTTCTTTAGCTGTTAATTTTTCACTTGCGTCTTGATCCTATTTGAGCTATCTGTCATCGGCAAATTTGCTGCCGAGTATTTTCACGAGTATTAGGTATGCGTTTCCCATGTTATTAGTGGAAAATCTATTCAACGTTTTCAGAGATACGGATGGGTTAAGATAGATTCCAACCATCTACACTCATTTCATAGACTTCAATTGCGTTCCGCACAGCAATCATCGGTGCCAGGTGAATTGAAACTCAAATTACACTTTATTCATCCGAGGCTTCATTATCCAGAAGACCTAGCACTTCGAAGATCAGACAAGGTCTGTAAAAATAACAAGAGTTTCATTTGGTGTTCAGTGCGAAGTGGAAAAAGTCAGGTTCTTGAACTTCGATATGAATTTGCAGAGCATGAGAAATTAGAATGCTTTGACAGACTCATGGCCTAGCGGAGTCATATTCTTACGCGGTGATAGATCGTATTCACAACTGGAATCTGGACCAGCCGGGTTTCAACTTTTCCCATTGAAAAGATAATCCCCTTGCTTTGTATTAGACGGAAAATGAAAAAGGGATCGAAGATGGAAACACAGGGCAGGGACGTGAAGAAAAATACTTGTTAAATTGCCCATAGTCTCTCGCCACAGCAGCAGTCCCTACACAGTCCTACCAAAGAAAGCTAAAAAGAAAAAACAGAAAAAAACAGCAAAACTCCACCCCAGCCGAAGCCAGGGCTTAGAAAACACCACGAGGGCATTATTTAAAGGGGATTGTAGTTTAGACACGGCTACTATAATTGTGTTTGATGCGGCGAGGCGCCCCATCTCCATATGTAGTCTCATATGGAGGAAGAAGGAATCGGGACCGGCGTATCGGGTTGTCAAGCCGAGCTGTTGATTGGACGATGGGAGCTGTGGTATTTGGGTTTATCTCTTACTTCGCACCGATGCCGTAGTGCGAGATATGTGTTGTTGTTGGTCCAGTAGCGTATTCCAGGTGGATCAAAATGCCAAGGTCATTTTTGAAAGAATGTGGTATTCTATATTTTGGGCATTCTTTCCATTCTTTATATGGGTCCAAAAATACATCTCAAACCTTAACAAGTCACCCTACAGCGCCAGTTACGTGCATTGCATTTTACTCGTTGATCCACATTCGAAATCTTTGAAAGAATTGAATATTATTTTTGCCCCATTTTTGCCCCATTTAATAAACTTCTATATATAAAAATAGACTTCAAATTAGGCTTTCTTAGAAAGAAATAAGAAATAAAGCTTAATCTAACCCCAAAAAGTTTATATCTTCAAAAATCCTAAAATTTATCTCAAAAATACGCCCCTAAACTACGTAAAAGTGGATACCCAGCCAAGAATAGAAAGAATGCCACATTCTTTCAAAAGTGACCTTGGCAGAGGTATCCACCTGGAATACGCTAGTTGGTTTGGCAGTAACATCAACAACCACTTCTGGTTAGAGACCAATTTTTTCAACAGACAGCAACAACATCAAGATCGAAAAGCCAACCGAGCTGATGGGAGAAAAAAAACTTACGCCTTCTTAACCCTGCACTAACATAATAAAGTACGACATAAGATCAAATATGGACATCTCATTTGTTTGTCGCAAATGTTGTTCACGAATTCGCGCAACTACCTATTCCGAGCACCATTCGGTACTCGCCAGTGGGGCTGGGGACCCGAACTTCTTTTTCCGTTTTGAAGAACGGTGAATTTTTTTTTGCATTTCGGTATTTGGGAGCCGTGGGAAGCGGAGAGGCCAAAGTCGCGCTGTCATAGAACCTTGGGGTTTTCATCGATGCAACGCAATCCAACCACCTTATGAACCCAGGTTCAGGTGAACTCAGAATCGCGACGCAGACGATAAGTTTTCTGCAAACACAGTAAGTATCCTGAAATCCTCCAAGTCCATTATGATTCATACGTGAAGTTCAAGTATTTCGTTAATTTATGAAATTATGGGTTCTGACTTGAGAAGTAACTTGGAGAACATTCAAAGCTTCAAAGACTTTCAAAAAGTTTAGCTGTATTTCTTCGCGACTGGCTATTCGTTGAGTAAACTCCTTTCCTTTATTCACAATGATAGAGACTAAGGATCCAATTGAAACCCGAACAGGTAAGAATAGCGTTTCTGAAGTGAAGTAATTTGCGCGTGAGAGAAGCTGGTTTAATGTGGGGGTTTGTGCGCGAGAGTTAGCTGAGGTCAGGCTTGAGAGGTGGGTAAAAGGCTCGCTCGTGAACGACAAAGTCTGGGAGCCAAGTTGAACGCTTCCGGAGCAGAGCGCATGTCCAAGGAAGGTCTGGATGCAAGATTTTTAATAGAGGCAATTGAGAAACGGTTAAGAAAGTGGGAAAGGAGCTATCGTAAGAAGAAAGGATAAAGGTAGGTAGGTAGGTAGAAAAAGAAGACGTACAGATAAATCACATATGCTCAGGAGGAGGAGGCATCAAAACTGACCCAAAAAGAATTCTTTGTTTGCACATAAATCTGATTTTTGAGGAATCTACGTCGGAGAAGGGTGCAAGGTAGTAGGAATAGCAGTTCTTCTCTTCCTCCTCCTTCTCTTCCCCCTATTCCCAGAGCAGTTATACGGAGTTGCTATAGCTAACAAATAAACAAAACACAATCACAAAAGTGTAACCCGTGCACACATCCAAAAGAGGGAATTCTGACCAAGGGAATAGATATAATAGCACCGGTGGTCCGTGCAATTGGGAGTGTCTTTCTGCATCTTTATATTAATACCCCACACCTTCGCTTCCCTACCCTGTTATCCCTTTTCATCATGCCAAAGACTCTTCCCCACATCATGCTAGATGAGGGTTTCCTGTGATCCTACTATCCCAAACGCCGTGAAACCATAATTGAACTCATCCATATTATGGCAGAACCCAATATGACGTTACACTCGAGTCGGATGCTAGGAAATTCCAAAATTGAAGGAAATGGCGTAGAACCTCATAGATAACCGCATGAACATTTAAGAAGCAAAATGGCCCCGTTTTATGGAAGATCGAGAAGAGCAGAGAGGAGGAGACCAGCGTAGCAGAAAACTCGGAATTTAAAGAGCGGCTAGCAATTTCCGACTTTTCCGATTCTATACAAATGGAGGAGGCTCTGGCACGTCTGTTGAGCCTCAACTCGATTCTAGTCAGTCGAATCGTTTTTTTGGCCTGCTATCATCCCCAAATTTTTTAGCTACCCAGTTTTAGTACTTGCCCCTTTAATAAGGGAGCGTTAGGCAGGCTCTTGGCTTCTACTTAAAGAAGTGAAGCGAACTTCCCGATTGGGAAGCAAGAGGCCTGACCAAGGGCTTACGGCCAATACAAATGGTTTACTGAATTCGTCGTCTATTTGAAGCTTGAAGTAAAAAATTAGAAGCGAAGCGAAGCGTAGTAGGCTTACTAAGAGGCGCCGAGGGATGGAAGAAATTGTCTTGAGAAGGGATATGTGTGTCTCTATTCATCCATGCCCCGATCATCACCTCCCTGTAAGATCAAGCGCCTCCGAAGTTCACGAAAGCAAAAGGAAAGCAGGACTACAAGGCAGCCAAAGTCTCGCACAGCCATTATAACTACAATACTACAGTCACGTATCGTTGCTCCCAGAAGGCAGTGGCCACTCCGCCATCCCAAGGGGGACGGCTTACGTGGTCAAAGCTACAACTTGTAAAAACTGAAAAAAAGGATCAAAACGAAAATCTGGAACTATCACCAGTGCTCTCCACCCCCGATCGATCTCCCCATCCGTCTCAATTTCCTCCATCAACGTGGTCGCAAGTTCTCCCCAGTGGTGATCGGTGCGGGCTCCGCTAGAAGTCTTCCTGCATGGTACGAGCCATTCACAGTGGTGGGTGTGGCCCAGAACCCTTGATCCGGAATGAATCGATCTTTACTCCATGTCTGAGCGTAAACGCGTCTCCGGTGCTTTCGCTTCTCTTTGGAAGCTTTGGGTGACATGCTTGCAATAAGAGCGGCCAAGCCTTCGTATCTTCTTCCACGTGGGCATCAAATAAAATATCCAGTTCTTGCAATCGGAAAGTGTGTGGGTGCATGGCGGCCAACCACTTTTCCCTCAGAACCGTAGTGGTTGATGTCAAGACGATTTTGGCCTCTCGGTGCTTACCACTAACCCAATATTTCGGAGTTGCTTCGAGGAAACAGAGCTGGAGCCTGGAGAAATGCTACTGTCTTACCCTGATCGTTCTTCAATGGTATACTTTGATTAACAAATCGTATCATCACGAGAGGGTTCGAGCCCGGCGCAACCTCCCATCTCTTCACGGCTCTGCGTTCGTAACCGTAACCCGCAGACCATAGCGTTCCCTGGTAGCCATGTGGTACGATACGTTGCACGAGAAAACAAGGTACATTGTACCCGTCCAAGGTAATCTCCACCCCGTGGAATCCGGTGCCAGAATTCCTCTGTGCTGTCGAGGTGTGAGCTTGAAGCCATTTCATGACAAAGTTTTTGTCATGTGGACGAACAAATTCTGTTCCCAAGGTCTCTGGAAAGAGTCGATATCGGATTGTGCTCGACGGACCGTCTATTTTGACCTTCGGTGCAGACGGCTTGCCATATGCATTGGGATTGAACGTCGCTGTAGGAAGGAAAACATTAGCCACTGACAGTAAACTTTCAGAGAATGAAAACTTACGTCTCGCAAGACCTCCCACCTTTCCCTGCGTTGCTGTGCCATTGGCCACCCCCCCTGTAACGAAAATGAGCAGATGGTAGCTAAGCCACACAAAAGTGAAAACTTACCCAGGGGACTGGAAGCAGGTGTTCCAATGTTGCAGGCGCATTGACGGATTCTTCTGCGGTGACGATGCCATCT
Source organism: Hymenotorrendiella dingleyae (assembly GCA_003988905.1). Lineage (NCBI taxonomy): Eukaryota > Fungi > Ascomycota > Leotiomycetes > Helotiales > Helotiaceae > Hymenotorrendiella > Hymenotorrendiella dingleyae. The sequence goes on from QYAP01000703.1 coordinate 18,801, forward strand.
GCGGATACTCCCTCGATAATTAGCGGATGGCAATGCAAAATGGAAGAACGATGAACATGCCTATCTCAGTTGAAATCGCAAGGCTTTCGCCTGCATCGTGTAGGGCATCCTCCCACATGATGTCGAACTCTTCTCCATAGTCGCTTTCCGTTTTACCATGAGCTCTGTTCAACATTCCTGTGAAGATGATTAGCATTCACGCCACCAGCGTTAGATTTGAATTGAACTTAATCATGGTCGTCTATGCTCTCTTCTGGACCACATACTGCCAACCCCCGATCTTCAAGTCGTATTTGTCTCTGTCTTTACACTCCGCGGTTCTCGGCTTCGCATCGCGCAGTGCTGTCGTCCAATTCATATCAGGATGAATTGGATCTCCAACCTCGTCGTACAACTCTTCGATGTAGTTTTTCTCCATTGTGCGTTGGCGTGGTGCCGGCGATGCTGGTGGCGATGTTGGTGGCCGGATGGATTATTTTTGGGGGGGGAAAAAAGTTCTAGAGCTCTCAACGAACTCACGAATAATTCGAATTCGTGAGATTCGTACGAATTCGAATCGAATCGAACTATTAAAAAGACGGTTCATTAACCTTATGAATCGAATCGAATTATACTAGGATTCGATTCGATTCGTTAAGAGTTCTAATAAACTCACGAATAATTCGAATTCGTACGATTCGTACGAATTCGAATCGAATCGAACTACTAATGTCGGATTAATAATATCGAACCCTGTAGAAGTTTCTAGATGTGTTTGATTTATAATCATGTTTCTGGAATATTCTGATTTGTAATCACTTTTGGAAGCT